>JAODPA010090564.1:0-23659 GCA_025585075.1 Nepenthes mirabilis | reverse complement strand
AAAAAGAAAGGAAAAAAATGTACCACTACTTTGAGTTCTTTGATCCTACGTTAGCCAAACTGAAATGGTAAAATACAATCTAAATTTCATCAGTGATCCAATGGTGGAGATGCCTCGGATTCAGCCATTTCTGGACTCAACGGCAAGGATAGACAAGATAGATTTAGTAGCCGTTTTGCCAAATATGTTGGGATGACTGTTCAGATGATGGTTGTTGCATTCCATCTCTTGATACTCGCTGCTGATGTTCAGTTGACTGTGCGGTTTGAGAATAGTAGAAATTTGAGCACCCGAGATTTGCGTAATGTTGTGAAGGCGGCTGCTGACTTTGTTGAAGCCCGGGGGGCTGTTGGGTTTGGCGGTGAAAGCTGTAATATGTGCCTGCAGGAACCGCTGGCGCTGCTCGGGATCCAGGACCCAGGACCCACAATGGTGAGTTCTCGTTCTGACAAAACGGGGGATACTTTTAGGGTTTTGGCAACATGATACAGAGAATAAAAGATCTTAAGAATGAACAAAAAAACCTCGGTTGATGGCATATGCAGCTACGAAATGAAAAATCGGCTGATATGTATTGATCTTATATTGTATTATACTGTCTTATATTGTATTATATGTAAGAGGCCAATTTTATGGCTCAAATTCATAACTATCAGGACACCCGAAGACAACTCTTCAATTTGCATACTCTGATAAGAATAATAACTATATTACGGAAGAGGGGACGGGGAATAGACCATGGAAGGAGATATCGGACGATATATGTTGCCAATAGTATACCAACACTACACAATAATGTAACAAGGATTGGGATATGTGGACATTTTTTTTAAGATATCGGCCAATATTTTTTCCTTGATTCCTATCCAGAAAAGAAAATTTTGTGTTTCCATCCAATACATACTATACCACTATTTATCACCTAGTATGGCCGATTGATATCAATATATCCACAGCCGATAGGACAACATGAGAAGGATTGTAACCCAAAAAGAGATTACCTGCTGTGGTAGAGAAAGCATGTGATTGCTGTCCTTAAACTGAGAGCTCAGAATATTCTCATATACCGTCGAAGTCCCTGATGGAGCAGTTGGTGGATTAGCCGGAAAGTTTCCCAGAACGTTCGTCGAACTCCCAAAGCCACCATATCCAGAAGCAGCAGCAGCAGATTGAGGCAAACTACTGACGGAAGTGCTGTTTTTATACTGCGGAAGCGCAGCTGCAATAGATTGATGATGGTAGTTGCTATTGCCAGCAAATGTTCGTGGGAAAGCCGACGGCACCAGGGTATAGCTTTGAGGCAAGAATGGGTAGCCGATCATATTGCCAAAGTGTCCCAAAGGAAGTGACGGCTGCAGATATGGGTTCACGGACAGATGTTGTGGAAGAGCTGAAGGACCAGGAACGGTGCTACCCTGAAGGTTCTGAGTTGGCTGTGGAGATGAGAAGTTCCCGGTCTTCAAAGCCTACAGGTTTTAAACAGAAGAATCAGAATCCGAAGATCTTACTTGAATTCTACCGGTACACACATAGGATGAAAATATGGTATTAGTATAGGAAGCAGTTGTGTCGGACAATACATATTAATATTAGTTGCAATTTTCTTTTTACAAGTTAAAACCTGAGAGCATATATTGACTGATATATCGAAAAATGCAAGATATATTAGCAGATATTTTAAATATTGATTAATTTCGTCACATTATCAGAAAATATCAGTATCAGGGATATCAATATATATCAGATGATACTTCAACCAATGATAACACATCTTCAAAATTATTTCTAGGTAAATTATCACATAGTAGGAGGCATAGATACAACAAGGAATGAAAGATCAGACTAAAGCAGTTGTTTAGGAAACAATGTGGCAGCAAATTGTAGAATGAAATATCGGCTCAGATTCCTTACATTAGTTTTGCACTGTTTTGCAAAAAAATATTGTCCAGTATAGATATAAATGGTCCTGATACAATCGTGACCGATTCTGAAACTAAAACCCAAACAACACCATTGGAAAACCATGATTTGACGATGCAACAGAGACAGAAGCATAGAATCAAATTTTAGAAACAACTTTGTCAGTCTCCGGATCGCGATAGGCTAGAAAAAATGAAATTTGGAGGACATTAAAGAAGGAAAAATGTTGCATTGTCAAATAGATAAATATATTAGCTAATAGTATCATTATCAGCCTCTGATACCAATATTTTTCAATAAGCAATAATTTTGTGATATGTTGATCGATATTTTTCTTACAGCTTACGATTTTCCAAAAAAAAAAAAAATCGATATATCCAATGTCGATACATATTATCTAATATGTCTGATACCGATATAGTCATGACTAATACTGATAACAATATTTCCATCAATCATTAATTTATTGTGATATAATCATATTTGGAAGGTCAATGTAGAATACTTCAGACCAAGCCATGTTTGTCAGTATTGCCATACAATCAAAATTACAAAGATGTTCCAGCATTTCTAGGACATCTAATGTTTCATTCATTAAAATAAAGAGGAATGACATCATCTACTCCAAACGTTACATGAATCCGCAATACCAAAAGAAATATAAACCGATGGGAAAATCTTGGCCAGTATATATTTGTATAAAGCTCCTTAATATTGTGTCAAAATTGCCTATATTGACTAATATTTTGCTACCAAATTCCCATTGGTCAAAAGACTTGAAGCCATATGTCCGGTATTAGTGCAAATATCGTCCGATGTGTGTCAATATCGGGACTCCCCGATACCATAACAATATTATAACATATTATATAGACGATATTTGGCCAATATATCAACCGATATGGCACCGTCATCTTACAATTAAAAAAATTTTTTTTTTCATCTGATATATCCAATAACAATACGTATTATCCGATATGCCCAATATTGACACTAATACTGAAACTGCCGCAACTAATACTAATACTAATATTTATAACTTGGAGCGGAAACAACAAAATTCTCAAAAATTTGAGTCGGTTCGACCGAGAAAAGAAGAAAATCTAAAGAGTTGATATCGACGAATCACCTCGGTAATGGAAATAGTTGGGCTGCCGCTAACAGAAGACACACTGCTGCTGCTATACTTTGTTGGTATTGATTGAGTAGTGGGGAATCCCAAATATGAGAGCTTAGCCTCTCTAACAGAATGAACACTAGATGCAAAAAGAGTGCTAGGCAAAGAATTTGAATATGCCTGCATCGATATATCACATATATTGAGAAGTATACAAAACCAAAAGTACACGGAAATGAGAAACAATAATCTCCTGCAGAATAATAATCTCCAATCTTTTCAATGAAAATACCGATCAAATCTGTTCTTTCATGAGTAAAACAAACCTTACTCATAGCAGAATTTCCAAAAACAATGCATCCTTATCTTTAGAAGAATGGACATCAACATATGACACAGATATGTCACGACATTCGCACACTATTTTTCTAGAATTGTGAACACAACATGCAAGAAAACATTAGCTAAATTCATTATCATTATTTTTCAAATTTGGTGAACATTACTTTTATAATAAATTAGTAGTAAAAATGCATATTTCTTGTTTATCCATCCAAAAAATTTTCAGAGAAAAGTGCACAAGTGAACTAACACAAATGGGTTGTGCTATAACACTTTTAAGAAGCTATTCTAGTGGAATAATAATAATGATATAATTTAACAAATTAAGACACTTAATAAATCAAATTGTTTATATATCTATCAGCATTTGTTCTTAACTTTATCACTCTTTGTTATATAATTGCTAAAAGATAATATAAACAAAAATCCTATGGAAAACATATCCAAAATATGTTTCAAGCATGGCTAAAATGTGTCTAAACATGTCCGAAGTATGGTTGAAACGTGTCTCAAACGTGTTCGAAACATATCGGAGCATGTAGTGATTTTAAAAAATTAAAAAAAAAAAAAGGCATGTATCAGAGCATTGTCTAACATGTGTTAGGAGAGTATTGATATTTGATACGTGCGGAATATTAACACTTTAGTATTGGGAGTGTCCCTTTTTTTTTAGTCCTTAGCTGCTAAGCAAAGATCACCCATCAATGAAAAAAGTAACTCCTCAAAGAAGGATAAAAAGAATTTGGTCTCTCACTTCTGCTCATTCTCTTTTTTTCCCAATTGAAAATAGACTTGGCCAATGAAGAACTAATTTTAATGAAATTGCACCAAAGGGAGAAAACTCAAGACAGCCTAAGCTAAAAACTCCTCAATGATCACCTCAATTTCAAGAAGAAAAAAGAGAAGCATACACTAATGATGACATAGGTAATTATTTTCTCCTTTTTATTAAATTATGCCCTAAAATATGTAATAGTTTTCATGCTAGTTTACAAGTCAATCACGCATCGAGCTTAATAATCAGGTTTTTGGTCTCACTAACAAGCCATGTATTCAAAAACCAGATGCAAATGTTCTTTAAATTTATCTTATTTGTTTAAAATGTGTTCATCGTTTGTTATAATATTTTCTCACAGTCAATCCAAAGAATAGGAAGGAAGAGAGTTGCATTAGGTACCTAACAGCTAAAATAAAACTTCCTGCTTTTCACTGGATATCATGGGTGTAAATATTGGCCAATATCTATCGACATTAAGGACCTTGATACCAATATTTTCCGACATCGCGACAATATCTAATATGTTTCCGTATCGGCAATATATCACGATATAATATCCAATTTGACCGTGACAGCTTATGATTTTCAGAATTTTTTACCTTCCGATATATCCGATACCAATACTGATATAGCAGCAACCAATACCGATATTTTCATCAATGCTGGACCAATTATGACTAACAAGACATGATCCAAAGAAAGTGATCATCCATTAAGATATATACTTTGGTGAGTCAGTGCCTTCCTCAAAGACGAGTGGACAAAGAAGGCATTTCAAGAGCACATCATTCCAGCGAGCAAACTGTCACGAATCAGCATTTCTGGTGCTCAATAGGCAACCTTATGCCACTCTTTATTACCCGTACAGATGTCCATGAATTATATATTTATTTTAGGTATGTATTTTTCCAGCCACCTCAGTTGCTTTTTGTTGATTTCCATTGTTACCCAGATAGAGTAGGCTGACCCAACATCAGCCTCACAGGCGTGGGGCTAAACCGACAACAAAACGTCCAGAACCACAAGGTTTCTCGACCCTCCTCCTGCCAGTTCATCAGATTCGGGGAAAATGAAACCGTATTACCACCTAAGTGATGAAGCTAGGTGGGAAGTCTTTCTCAAATCAGAGGATTCAGGACCATGGATGAAACAGAAAAGGACTCAAAATGGCAATTATTAACGGAATTCCTAGAAACTATGGATAAAAGTATAGGTATCGATATCGGTAGCAGCTACTGATGTAAATATTGGCTGATATGTAACGGTATCAAGCCCTCTAATACCGATATTTCTCAATAACGAGACATTATTTCGATATGTTGTTGTATTGATGACATTGCGATATATCATCCTATATTTAAAATATTAGTTAATACAACCTGTCAACTTACAATTTTTTAAAATTTTTTTCTAATATATCTGATATTTACATATATCATCCATATGTGAGGTATCGTTATGGTCGCAATCGTACCAATATTTTCATCCATTGCCACAGTTATATCATTATCAGATATATCTAATGGAAAAATATTTTTGAAAATCGTAAGTTAACAGGGCTGTATTGGTTAATATGTCATAATATATCAGAGATACATAAACATATTATAATACTATCGCGATATAAAAAAATATTGGTATCAAAGTCTCTGATATCAATATATATTAGTTGATATTTGCATTTATGCTCACAATGTTTATTAGATGGACAAGATGATGGGGAATTGAAAACAAAACAAGTGTGTATTAAATAACAATGCCAATAAATAAGAGTGATTGGAAATATAAAAGATAAGGTTCGCAGCAGCGTTGACAGAAGATACGACGAGGGAAAGACACTTAAGATTGGGCATCGGAACCTAGGCCATATCATGTTGTGTAGAAAAGTTGTTTAATTGAGGTAAGAGATAACATGAAGGGAAGAGGAAGACAAGAAAAACATGGAATAAGGTACGAACAAAGGATTGCTCTGTTACAAGTTTCGGTAAGAATTAACTTAAAATTCAAGCAGAATTGTTGGAAAATCATATTGCCAACCTACCCACAAAGAGGGACATAAGACTTTATATTTCTTGTTCCTGTTGAAGTACAATACATCTTTCACTTCAAAATCTATTCAAAGAGTTCACAGATTAAGTGGTTAGCACTAATTTCATTTAGATTGGGGGAGCAAATAAAGGATTTCAAGATTTATCTCACCATAACACTAGATAGATATTGGCGGATGTTGTAAATATCGGCCCCCTAATACTGATATGTTTTGATAACGTGATAGCTTTGTGATATATTCCTATATTGGTTATATACCCAATACTTAGCTAATATATTGGCCAATATATTGGTTAATATCTTGATCGATACAGCTTTGTCATTTTACAATTCTCGGGAATTATTTTTTTTCTGATATATCCAATAATAATAAGGCCACGATCGATACCGATGCCGGTACTTTCATCCATATTAGACACTTAGCATCTAGTCGAACTTCTGCCTATAGGGAGCTTTATAGGCATAGGTTCCCTTTTCAACCCTCAAATTGGGTATTCTACACACCTGTAACCCAAATACATTTATAGGCATAGGTTCCCTTTTAAACCCTCAAATTGGGTTTTCTAAACACTTCTTACCCAGCTACAAAATTTGCATATCATTTCCTCAGATTCCAACATGTCAGCCAAAAGCATTATGGTTTCAATATATCAGCCTGTTATCCTCAGCTTCCAAAAAAGGGTGTGATAGTGCCAAACGAGGGGCAATGAGCTTCTAACAGTGTGCTGGTGCAACTGGATGGACAGGCAAAAGAGAGTCTACAATGCTATAAAAAATTCTCATTCATAGAAGATAGATCAAAGTTGGTTGACGACCATTTCAATGTCAACAAAGTAATTTTGAAGACCCGTGACATGGTTTTGGAGAGACTCCTAGGCACAATGTTAATCTTACTATCTAAATATATAGAAGTCCCAGGTTCAAACCTCAGAGGCTTTTCAAACAACTGGAATAGAACAAACAACTGGAATAGAACAAATGAACTCAATGATATATCTCATAACCATAAATTGACGCCCTTAAACATTGCAGCCCAGAAGATTCTCCGAAAGCTGCACCTAGATACTTCTTCTCCAAAAGCATTGGAAGTTACTTCCTTACAATAATAAGAAACAATTTTCTGTGCATCAAACCCTCCCAAAATCTAACAATGTGGGATTTTCATTCAGACATGCACCCGGCCGCTCTTTAAGGTAGTTTTCATAAAACATATGACTTCATTTTCTTTCCATTTTTCACTTTTAAAAAACCTTGCCACCAAGGAAATGGTTGGTGTCAAGCCAACTTCAGATGCCAATGGACTGATTTAATCAAATAATGTAGTTTTAATAACACTAATGGATAAAAATATTAGTATCAGTATCAGTTGCATCGATATTTGACTCGTAAGCTAACAGGGTTATATTGATCAATACATTAGTTATATTGACCGACATAAAAACATATTACAATATTATCACAATATCAAAAAATATCAATATCAAGTGGAGGGCAATACCGATACATATTGATCGATATTTATATCCATAATTAGAAGCCAAACCCCATGCCAACCCTGGAGTGAGAAGACACTAGCACAAAAAACCCACCTTGCAGCACCCTTGAGTCCATCCACCGCCTAAATCAAATCCTCAACCGGATTTGAGCTGACCAAAAAGCCAAATTGTCACTCGTTTTCTTCCTCTCTACTCTTTCTTTCCTTCTAATTGCAAAAAATAGAGAGATAGTGAGTTTTCAGCCAACATTCATCTGCCAATGTACAGATTTTAACCAAAACAACTTTTTCAGTGACACAAAATAGAAGCCCACCCATTGATGCAAATATCAACAGATATTTTAAATACTGGTATCAGGTTCCCCCGATACTGATATTTTCCTATACTGTAACAATATCATAATATATTTCTATCTTAGATATATATCGGCCAATATGACATTATCAACTTACGAGTTTCAGAATTTTTTTTTTTGCTTTTGTATATTTGATATTTATATATATTGTCTGATATACTCGATCTCGATATAGCCACGACCGATAACGATACTGATATTTTCATCCATGAGCCCACCTCCTCCCCCAAAAGTAAAAAAACACCACCACAGGACCCACTTTATAGAACCCACATCCAATTGACTTCATGGCCTAAATCCTCAACTAAATTAGCTGAATTTAAAGCCAGATCTTCACCTGATTTTCTCCTCTCAACTGTTTCTTCCCATCTACTCCACAAATCAGTGCTGCTGCCTCCACTGTTCATGAGGACCACTGCAACTAGCAACCAGTCGCCACAACCTCATTCATCAAAAAACTGTGATCAAATCACAAAAGAAGTTCAGTCCCCCAAGGGAAACTCAAATATCAGAAATTTGTAACTTTCACTTCAAGTCCAAGCTCCAAGCAGGATGTTTTCTCCCCCAAGGGGAGGTTCAAAAGATAGGAGAGGGTAGCCATAGGTATAGTCTAAGATGTACATGCTAAAATATAAGTGAAAAGAAAAGAAGTGATACATTCAAATTTTTGCAGTTAGGAAGTGCTTGAACCCAAAAAAATGAAAAGAAAAAAGACATCAAAATTAGCATATTTGCTGACTCGTTAGGCTCAATATAGCATGTTGCCTTTTCCCTTTAACCTCGGTAATATGGGGAAGGTTTGAACCCAAGATATTAGCATGCTTAATTGAAAAAGTAATTCACCAGAAGGCCACCCATTTATTTTAAGCATATCCATATGAAACTAAATGTTGAGTCATCTTCCACACAACAGAAATCAGAATATTAATTATAGGATTCAAGATTAATGATAGCCTTAGCAAAATAGAACTGTTACTCCATTTAGGCTAATAAGTTATGGATTCAAATCATGAAAACAGGATACATAGATTTGATCCTCTCAAAACCCACAATGTGGAAAGCCTCGGACACTTAGCCACCTTATAATGATTAGTTTTTTTTTGAGATCATTGGGGTTTTGGTTAGGAATTTTAGGGTTAAATTGAAGTGGCTGATAAAGGAAAGCACTTGTTGCTAGAAAAATTGCAGTTGCAATGTAGAGATAATAAAGGCTCATGAATCAGAGTTCATATAAAATTCCGTACTGATACAAAAACCTTAAATATATCAAGGCTGAATTGAAGTTCATTCTCTTTTGCATCCTTGTAAATTTCCTCCATAATATTTGAAGTTTAAATATTTTGGAAATTCTGTAATAGAAAGCCAACGGGAAACAAAGTCTTCTTATGGATAAAAATATCGACATCGTGGTACATATCGGTATCGGATATATAGAAATGACAAAAATTACTAAAAATTATAAGCTGATGAGACCGTTTCGGTCGACACATCAGCCAAATATTTGTTGAATTAGATAACATTTTGAATATCGGGTGATACATTAAGATATATTGTCAATACAACAATACATTACGATATTATTGTAGTATTGAAAAATATTGATATTGGAGGCCCTAATACAGATACATATGAGCCGATATTTGTATCTATACACCAGATGCTGGCAGCTACAGGTAGAGTTAAAATGCATGGAACCCAGCCCTTCTAGCACATACCCCAACTTATGAGTTATGAGTTATCTAATAATCCCGACTGTCGTATCACTAGCATGTCTTAACATTGCAGTTGGTTGCTTTTAACAGCTATCATTACTAAAACAATCAAAGAAAAACAAAAATCAGTATCAAGGGAAACATCTTATTGTGGAATGAAATAGAAGTGTTGTGGCAATACGATATTCTTGATATGTGGAATGAAATAGAAGTATCATGGCAATACGATATTCTTGATATCACGACAAGATTGTAATATGTCATCGTCTCGACGATATATCGTAATATAACAACTAATATTTTGAATATTGCCAAACACACTCAATATTTTCTGATATATCAACTAATATTTTATCCACTGGTTCCGATTCATTAAAAAACTTGTTTCCGATAAATATACGCATCACCTGATACAGCCGATATTGATAGGGCTGCAAGCAATACCGATAATTAGTCCTTCCAAGCTACTTTTTTCTATCAAAAGATGGTAAAGGGATAGAGATCGAACTGAATTTCTATAGGCATCCAGCTACTCATTTATAGTCTGTAAAGGCTTCAATAGCCATAACATAATTATTTTGTTAGAAATAAATAGTGGCCCTAAGAAGGGGAAGAAATTCCACATTACCACTTGAATAATGTTGAGTTCTCCAGCAAATTAGAAGAATATAATCTGGAGCAAAGTGAAAAGAAAAGGAGGATACCATATCCTTACCGTTACCTGGGGACTCATTTGCGAATGAGCAAGTGACAAATTCAACTGTTGGTTGTTTCCAAAGGTATAATCAGCTGTCGATGAAGTAAATGAGTACTGACTCCCTTGTGAAACTTCAGGTGCTCCCCGTTTCAAAATGTCTGGCTGTAACTCCAAAGGTGAATCATAACTTCCAGCACTCACCACCAATCTATGAGCAATATCTCCATCTGATGCAGTTTGGAGATGATCAACCCTACAGAAATCAGGATTGCTGAATGATATAAGGAAAAGTTAAAGCCAACAAAGAGGAAGACCAACCACAGACATAGAGGTTGAGCGTACCTAAGGAACAAGGAGGGCTACTCCATGGGGCTGTAACCATGGCCCTGGGCCGTTGGATGAAGATGATCCAACAGCTCTTATTTTATATTGTTAAAAATAATGTCTTATAAGTTTTTTTTTAAAATTTTTTTTTAAGATGATAGAGTATTAAAATACCTATTTTATGAAAAAGATTAATAAACAATACAACATTTACTAAAATTTTTAAAATTCTTTAAATATCAAACTAGATCCTCGGGTTACAACCCCATGGCTAGGCATCCCGAATCCACATACCTAGTATCTGAGTGTCCAACTGGAGAAGCATCAGCTGCCGCAGAGGCCTCTTCAAAGTTACTTTTCACAGGTGTCGAGGCAACTGGTCGGGAAAAAAGAGGAATCATCCCAGATCCAAAACTGCCAAAGCTCAAGTGTGAGCAGTCTGCGGATTGGACTTGCAGGTGATCTGGTATTTTCACAGCAGGGCTACCGGCTTCAGAAGGAGAATCCTCATCCTGCTTCTCGAAGCTTAATTGATGTAAGTTGGTGGCTACAGCGGATACTGATACGTTGGCGTCTTCAACTATAACAATAATGTACAAATAAGTATGTCAGCTCTGCATCTCCTCACCAAAAAAACAAAAAAAAGAAAACAGGAAAAAAGAAAAAGGAAAAAGGATTCACAGCTGGAAAGGATGGCTCTGTAGTTCAGGACTGAAAACTAGAACAACCCCGCCACGTTGCTTATCAAATTCATAGATGATGATCCAATGGGAACTTAAGGAAGGTTGTGAACTGATATCCAACAATTAAATGACCAACTATAACCGAACAAATCAGTACACATCAAAATTCTCTCATTCATCTTAATAGAGGTGTGACACCAAAGTTTAACTGCCTGAATGAGGTTGGTACATGAGTTCCTGTAGCCAACCCCGCACAGGAATTTATTGCATGTTTCTTATTGTTGTTGTAATTGTCGTGGTTCAAGGTTGTCATGCATCCTCAAACAGGCTTGAAATATGACACAAACATTAATTAACAATGAAAGCCAGACTAGATTTCCTGTGATATAAAAGCAGATAAGAGCTTTTTTAAGCACTAAAAATTATAAATGTATTGAGGTGTAATAATATTTTGTTGAACAACCAGAGTGAATCAATGTGTTCAACTATCTAGGTTTGTTAAAGGTTTGCAATCTAGTACTGTTTGAACCAGAACCAAACCAAAGCCATCATGTTCAGATGCACAACAATGTTCAGCTTTAAAACCAGAACACTAATGCATCACGGACAATAGCAGCTGCCTGAAGTTCCGATCAAAGTTGTTCTTGAGATCATAAAATGCACATTGAATTGTTGACACATAATACTACCCTTTTTGAGGTCTATTCCTATCACTAACAAGAAATATTTGGGCAAAGCCACCAGATAAACCAAAAGAAAAACTTCCATATCATAGCTCTTCAATTTCACTCAGTTTGAAGCAACTTCTGTCTTCCCTCAGACGTACAAGGGAAAAAACTAGGATCACAACAACCTGTAATTTGAAGACCAAGAGAGTTCTATACATGATTTCTTGGAATTTAAGGAATGTAATAACTGTCACTAGATACAAAGTTCACATTGTGATCCCATAAGAAGGCTTGGTCATATTGCAAGTCCTTGTGAGTTGAGTGGGTTGTAGCTTCCTTTTGCATGTCATGATGTCTAAAATGTTTTATGATGAATTATTAAGAAGCATGCTGCTGCAATGCTATGATTCCCTCCTTTTTTCTTTTTTTATTTNTATATTTATTTTTTATTTTTATTTCTATTTCTTTTTTTTTTTTTTTTTTGGTGGAGATTTGGGATTGCAATGTGAAATTTGTATCTAGTGACAATTATTGCATCTGTGAAATTCCATGAA
Organism: Nepenthes mirabilis; assembly: GCA_025585075.1. Lineage (NCBI taxonomy): Eukaryota > Viridiplantae > Streptophyta > Magnoliopsida > Caryophyllales > Nepenthaceae > Nepenthes > Nepenthes mirabilis. The sequence goes on along the minus strand of JAODPA010090564.1, from coordinate 10,964 downwards.
ATCATGTACAGTACTCTCTTGGTCTTCAAATTACAGATTGTTGTGATCTTAGTTTTTTTGCCGCAATGCTGTGATTGGACTTTTTTTTCAAAAAAAAAAAAAGAATTCAAGACAAGTTACAAAAGCACATTGCATGTGGATTTTTCCCTCCAGAGTACTCATGAATTACAAGCAGTAGTCTGTTTCATCACTATGCTTCATAGTGACTTATAAGATGAAATGAAAAAAATTTCAAATGGGTAAGGGCCACAAGATATGGAAGAACACCTGGAAAAAACATAAATACAATGTCCGTCAATATTCATAAAAATGGGGATCAAGTTATGACCCTTCATATATATTTTTTTGGGGAAAAACCTTCATGTATATTCAGAGCACTTGCATCTACTGCAACATATTAAGTTAAAATCCAAAAGGACCACATACTCCAAACATGCACTGATCCATAGTAATGTTTAAGGAGATACACGGTACCTATAATGATTGGCAAAAAAAGGGGAGATGGCACAACCCAGGACCAAAAGGTGTAGATAGATTGCAAAATGATTGTTATTCAGGTCTCAGAATACTGACCTTCCATAGCTAATCCCCTTCCCTCCCCACTTTCTTTTGAGAGGTTGATAGGGAAAACAATTTGAGTAACTGGGCTAGCAAAATGCAACATGTAAACATGCTTCAATAATTCCTCCTCTAAGAATTTTTAAGCACACAAGGGCAGCTACAGTAACACAAACAATAACAACAAAACCTTTATTCCCACTAAATGAGTCGGTTATATAAATTTGCTTTTGCCAATACCACTTAATTTAGTGTAATATCTTCCAATGGTAAAAATAATTTTAAATTATTTTTTATCACCTTACACCAATTTTTCTTGAATCCACATATTTATTTCTTTCTTATAGCCACAACTAACTCATCTAGGACCTATATTTTGAGTATCTAAACTATCTTGCACGATAATTCTTTGTCTTATCTTCTATAGGTACAACTTTTAAACGTTTTCAAATATCATCATTTCATATCTTATTATCATTCCTCATCGTTTCTTATAGCTATTGTAACATACATTAAGAAAATGTATCCTCTCTAACCATTTAGCTACTACATCCTTAAAGATGGATATACACAGAAATGTTCATGATCTTTGATCCTCTACAATGATATTTTAGATACTGATGCAGGTAACAAACACAATGGTGATGGAACCGAACCTCTCCGTGAACCACTTGCACAAGTCCACGTTTCAAGGATGAGTCAAGCATCAAGCTCAAAGTTAATGCTCGGTAAATTCCCAACCTTTCAAGCTCTTACCAAGAAGAAGCTAATTCCAATCTCTACCATTAATGGAGGAGGGATTCCAAGCAATCAAGCACTTATCAAGAGAAGGATAATTCAACAAGTGGAGGGTTCCAAAAAGAGAAAACATCACAACCCAAGCAATCAAGCACTTTTCAAGCCTCCTTTGGTGGCCCAAATTGTTAATGCTCGGTAAATTCCCAACCTTTCAAGCTCTTACCAAGAAGAAGCTAATTCCAATCTCTACCATTAATGGAGGAGGGATTCCAAGCAATCAAGCACTTATCAAGAGAAGGATAATTCAACAAGTGGAGGGTTCCAAAAAGAGAAAACATCACAACCCAAGCAATCAAGCACTTTTCAAGCCTCCTTTGGTGGCCCAAATTCATCCCCTCGGCAATTTCCCTTTCCCCACTGCACAGTAGCCCCCTCCCCTTTAAATTAGGACATTGTTTCATTTGTAGGACGACTTCAAGAAAAAGAGTTCCCTTGTTGGGAAGAAAAGTTTACTCTTAGGGAGTCATTGGTCCTCCAATTGGTGAGAGAGAACCAATCTTCTAGGTTGAATGAGTCCTAGGTAGATCACAGAAAGTTTGAGTAAGTCACTTCCCGTAATCTCCCACCAAGAAGATGATTGTCCTATCCTTAGCATATTAGATGTTTGCCCTCCATGCTTCAATCTTCTGTTTTTCCTCCTCTCAGCAAATTAGACATTGTACTCCACAACCATCAATTTACATATTATGATTTCAATGGTTGTTACTTTCCATTTATTAATTGTCCTCTTATCTTCACCTCCAAAATAATTATTTGTTAAGTTTCCATTGTTTGACTTTACTCCCAAGTTCTTTCCTGCATCAGATACTTCCCTAAAAAACAAAGGAAGAAACAAATAACTAAATATAAAAAGGAAAAACTAAAAGACAGAGACCATAGTCACCTTCTTGCTCGTCAAAAGAATGCCTCTGGACCTGGTAGGTGTTTGAGTTCTTATACACATCATCAAATGTGCGACAAGAACTGGCCTCCTGTATTTTTCTGCTGGTTTCTGAAACAGTTTGAACAAGGTCACCATGTGCATCATCAGGTGCACCATCTTCATTCAACCAAACCTCATCTGTCTGGTAATAATATTGAGGGGCTGTTCTATCATATTGAAGGTTAGAATTAGAGGGGTCAGTATATGATCCCGAATCCACGGTTGGATCTGAAACATAGGGCATACTAGCAGCCAGCGGTTGCTCATCTAAGGGCCAGTCATCGCTGGGAGAAACATGCTGACCTGTAGAACCTCCTGACTCAAGAGCATAACTTTGAGATGAATGTAAGTCATGGGGTCTAGCTAATGATGGAGATGGTGTCACAAGATGATGATGATTAAAACTCTGCTGTGTGGGGTTTTGATTGCTGGAAGCCTTCCCTTGCAGCATTCCCTTCTTAACAATGTCAGCTATTGATTCTTGACCAGGGATGCCACTCCAAGAGAGCTTAAAGCCGGAAGTGGGATCAGATGATGAAATACCATCACTTGTGTCAATTGTGAGTGCTTTGTTGTCCATGGAAGCATCACTACAAGAATTATCAGCAACCAGAAACATAAACATCAAAGCTTACCAAAGATCGAAATACCAAATCAGCATTTCTATTAATTATTTTAAAAATATCCTCAAAGGTACTTGACAAAGCATAAAGATCACATTATGGACTTTGAATGTGCTAATATGCCAGCAACCTGACTATCAGATGCTAAAGTACATATAAATATTATCATTTAGCAGAGACCATAAATGAGTCAGTGCATGAGACCACCAAACATGGAGCAAAATATCAGACGGCCGATATATATCAACCTTGGCATCCCAATATTCTAAATATGACTGATATGAAAAATATCGGCCAATACACCAATATCGGTCGATATCTCGGTTGATATCCTCCAACTCCTTTTGTTCTTCTTTGCATGTCCAAGACACTCCTTTTCTTCTCCTATGCATTTCTTCTCCTCTTCTTTTTGTTCTCTTTCCTTATTGATATTTGTTGCATATTGCAAGATTATTACTTAATTTCGTTTATCATTTTCTTACTTGCAAGCGAATTATATGTTACGTTGATTCTATTGACTAAAGTGGACTGAAATCTGCTGAAATTTTAGAATAAAATTTTATTTTGACATGCTAACGGAAAAAATTGCTTCTGATACTAATAAGCATCACCAATATAACCAATATTGATATGACTGTAAACAATATTGATACAAATATTTTAATTAATGCTCCAAATTATACGGTCTACGAAGTCAAATGTAAGTAACTTCGCTCCAAGGTAGTGGGCTAGTTTCATAGTTTGAGCACGCAACATCCAGGTCATGATTAATCAACTTTATTGTTGTAACAAGGGTCACTTACCATATAGCAGAGACCATATAATTGATTACTGCATTTACAGCAAATATTTTTGTATCAAATAGCTAAGAGCATATAATCAATTACTGAGCAAAAACTATATAACAATCAACTATTCCACTATATAACATATTCTTAAATAAAGAAAAATTCATAGATCTATCATGATTTACGCATCAATATGCCAATAATAGAATTTTTTTTGCAGAGAGATTTTACAAATGAAAACTTGTGTTTATTGCTAAGATTGAATACAGTGAGAGTTTTAAACAAATTAGGGTTCAAGCATTTGCAGAGCGAAGGCTACAGACATGCATCATTACAAGAAAGTAGGGACTCACTCCATACATCATTCAGAATATTATTTTGTTAGATTTCACAACCATTCAGCTGAACTTACCAAAAAAGGGTTGAAAATCTGAGAATGCAAAATTACCGGATGAGTGGTGCCCGGCGGTTTACATCAATTCCCACCAAACCAGCAGAAGAAGATAATGAACTCGCAAAGGAAACTGCACCATTGCCTTTCTTGTATGTAGGTTTCCCACGTGAAGCACCTGATTCTGGAAAGAAGAAACTAATTTCTAAGAACAGATTCTCTAAGTTACTGACTCTTGATTAAAACTGCAAGAAACACGGGCACCTACCAGTAGAGACAAGCTGGGGCATGCTACCACCGTAACAGTCTGCCCCACCCCTACCACCACGATTTGGAGCACCATGAGACCTTGAATCTGCAGCATCTTTAATCTAAGCAACAAAATAGAAAACAGGGAAGGACAAACAAAAATTTTCACAATGGTAAGAACTCCTGAGTCAAATATTGAAAATTCTTTTCTAAAACAGAAATGGAAATATTGTAGCGAGTCAGAGTGTGAACACATAGCCAAATTTCAACCGCTTAAAAAATGAGATTTGAAGCAAATGACCCTGCGAAGTGGGACATGCACACTACAGAACACCTTATGCAAACTATAAATGTTTCCAGAACCCAAAATTGATCCAGAAGAAGGGCAGCTGATTAGTGAAAGAAACTGATATACTGCCAAGGAGAATAGAAGTACAGAAGCCATATACTGGAACTACAAATGTTTATGTGTCGTTTGCATTCGCGCACCTCTTTTTTCTTTTCACGTTTGCTCTTCACCTCATGAAATGGATCTACATAACCGACAACCTCAGATTAGAACAAGCGCACATAGTAATATAGGTATAAAACTGATTTGAGCCTGGAAACTTCTATCATCCTCTTGCAGAACTTAAGATACTCTAATGTGGCATGGCATCTGGTACTATAACAAAAACAAGAATAGAGATAATAGTCGACAAAATGCTGAAATAAAATGAGAAACAAATTTCACAAGCAACTGTATCATGTATGCCATCAATTAGATCTATAAGAAAGCAACATAAAAACATTTTAGTGCTTCACAAGTAGCCTAGTAAATAATAAAATATGCAATAGAATTTCAACCAAAAAAATCTCTTTCAATGGCATCAGGTAGCTACAAACTCATAACACAGTTTACATATCCATTGAAGCAATATCTACTCCTAAGCAGTTTTCTAGATCTTCTCAGGTACACCTGAATGATAGGGCGGACACCACTAGGAGCCTCAGGTGCAAGCTCCTTCTAAAGGTGCACCTAATGCACATTTAGCTTCCTTCGAATGATTTGGTATCTTTTTTGTGATTCATTGATTTGCAGTTCCGTTAATATGTTGACACATTCTATCAGTTATAAATTATCATTAGATCTTGGCCATCCAAAATTCCCCCCTCCCCCCAGAAAAGGGGGGACAGGAGAGAAAAGGATGATGATGATGTGGTCTTTGAAAATGACTCTTTGACATGAGAAACGACTACTAGCTATGTGGGATAAAATGAAATCATCTATAACACTAGATCAAGAAGAAATGCTAGCAGGCTGTCATTGTCCAAGAGAAAAACTTCATACAATACCTCTAGGTTCACTCTACTTGGAGTTATAAAGAGGCCAGGATGACATAAATGAAAGAGACAGTGAGATAGACTTACATAAGCCACAAGGAACATGAACTTTTGCTTGATGACGAGTATGTGCTCTAGCCACAAGTGCCTTTTAAGTTGGTATACAACTTTAGAATTCTATCAACTATCATCGGGTAGTACACAAGTTAAACTATGCATACTTTTGTGTGTTTTCCCCAAACTATTTGATATTTTGGTTACTTTGGTAGCATTATTAGAGGCATTCTGTAACTACTATGCTGAATTTGGTACTTGGGCAACTATTATGTTCTCATGTGTTTCCATTAAAGTTTGTTGTCTTAAACTCTTAGTGTTTCTTCAAATCTCATTGCACAAACATTCTATCCACGGTCAAAAAATGTGTGTGCATGCCCTACATAGGTAAAAATATTAGCCGATATATATATTCAAGTATCAAAAACAAATTGGTTGCAGCAGTATCAGGTGATAGATGCTAGTATAAAATGTTGCGGAGACAAAACTCCTAACCATATAAAATATAAATTATATACTAAGATTTGATCATATTTAATCATATATTTACACATNTTTACATATTTAAAGAGTTCAAGTTAATTTTACCAAAATTAAGATTGATTAATATCTTTCTAGGTTATTGAAAAAATTAATTAAAAATTTAGATTTATGCATATTTTATACCTTTAAAAATGTGTAGATTTAATCTTCTTGAAAAGATTTTGGTATGTCTGGAACAAATGGATTTAAGCCTCTAAAAAAGAATCAAAATAAATTGGCAAATACATCTAAAATATTGGATATGTCACCAATACGGAGACATCATAATATTTTCCCGGTATCCAAACAAATTGGTATTGGAATAACCCAATAGAAATACATATTTGCCAATATTGTTTTCTATATTATAATGCATGATATGTATCCGCTTTTTTTTTAGCCTAAATATACACATTTTAAATATATCCAAATCTTCTTAAAATTCTAAATCAGTATGTTTTGTAGAGCTATAAAATATGTATAGAAAAAAAATATTTCTTTGTTTTTTCAAGGACTTATGAGAACATTAAGCTCAACTATAATAAAATTGACTAAACGCTTCAAATAAATATATATATGGTAAAGAAGGTAAAACTTTAATATATACTTCGTTTTAAAGTGGTTATGGATGTCTGAACTGATATATATATATCGCCTAAGATAGCTGATACCATTATGGCCACAACTAATACAAATATCTAATGTTAATACCAAATTTTAATCCATGGTGCCTTGCCTTTGTCAAGGCCACACCTGAACTTGAGCCTTAGTATGCCCTTGCACCTTTGACTAAATGGCTATTTGACAAACCTCAACTAGTTGAACAAAGGCCATATTGGGACCTTTATGGCATATTTTACCCCTGTATAACTGCTATTGCCAAAATGTGGAAATTTTGGTAGCATTACGAAAAAGGAACAATAAAAGCAACAATGGCAGAAACAGCTTATTATGAAGCTAGCATCATTTACATGTGGTTTGTCTTCACTGCAGGAATAATAAAACTATTCCTAAGGACAACTCAAATCTCTATCATTAAGACACTGTAAAATAAGGATCATTTAGTAGGTAAAGACATAAAACCAACTGCTTTCTAACAGTTAAAGCAAGTGAAACACAGAAATAGAAGGAACTAGACCATGGATGAAAGTATAGGTATCGGTATCAGACACATTTATATTAGTATCGGACATATTGTATAATATATACTAATATTGAAAATATCAAAAGGTAAAATATTTTTAATAATCATAAACTGACAGGATTATATCGGCCGATAAATCATGATATTGTCGAGGTATCAAGAAATAACGGTATCAAGGGGGCCTGATACCACCACAATATTTGCTTCTATTAACTAGACACATAACAAGGATAATGGTGGATGATGGAACAAACTATCAACAACTCTCTAAAATGCAAACATGTGCACTTTCTAGACAGCACAAACAGCTATCACATGTCTGTGGCCTAACCAGTGTAACACATCTTATCTAAAATAAGCATGTACGTTTCAGAATTTATTGCTCCCTTGAAACACCAGAAACTATATCTTTGCAACTTTCTTTACCCTAAGAAATGAAACAGAAGGAAAACTTCTTGAAAAAACAGAATTACAGCACAAAGCATGGAAATTTGCAAAACAAAACTTCACATTCAACAGAAGCATCACTCAAACCTGCAACTTTCTTACAAACAAAGGGAAAAGAAGAAAAAGGATTCAAATAAAAAATATTTAGATATTAATTTACTAAAGATGGCGGGAAATAACAAAATAAGATTCTGTCTTCAACAGAAAATTCAATCAAGGACCCAAGAAAAGAAACCAAGTTTTGGTGCTTCCTAGTAAGTTGCTGACACAAATGAACAAGAACCACAAACAAAACCTGGAGAACCAAACAATTGTAGTATAACACCCAGAACTAGCACAAAAGACTGTGTCTAGGATACAGTACTCCAACACATAAGCATTTCAATTTCCCAATTGATTCTCCACAAAAAAGAACACAATGCATGGGAGAAAAAAGAAATAACTATCATCATAAAACCACATGTCACAAAATATATATCCTGCATACAGTTCACTCAAATACCTGAAGAATATAATCTTCGTGACTTCCAAAGCTAAAGCACCCAAAATAAAAAAAGGTAAAAAGCCAAAAAATTAACCAAAACAACACAAAATTGTTGTGTGAACTAGAAAACCATGCACTGTGGCTTGGATTTATACCAAACCAAACAAATTGTTGAACTAAAAAAACTGCACAAACCGTCAGTCAATGGGTTTGGCTCCGATTGGGTGGTGTATGTCATTTGTGCTATCAAAGCTTATTAAGGTCATTAGTTTAAGAATCATTTGTTCATTTATGATATCAAATACAAAAGCAAGAAGTCAACTACGACAATAACAATAATATACTTTTGTTCCAAAAAGACATAGCAAATGCAGTGAAAATAGAAATTATAAAACAAAAATATCATTTCAAGTGAAAAGATAAAATTCTCAATCATCCATCAAGGAAGGTTCCATAAATTTAACCTAACATAAAAAAACAATGTCTTTTGTATAAAATGTGGTTGGTATAAAAGAAAAACCAATGTGCAACCAAATTGTTATTTTTTGTTTGAATTGCTTGGTTTCATAGATTTCTTGTATAAACTTCGTGTTAATTTTAGAATATTGGAGCTAAACACAAAGATGACCTAAACTAAGCCTTTTTCCATTGTGAAGTCAGATACATAGATTCTTCACAATAATTTAGTTCTATTTTATGATATGCCTTCTACTAAGTCCACATAGATAAGATCATGCTTGGTTTCCTTAAACTCTTTTTAGGTCTTTCTTGCCTTCTTCTATATGAAAAGTCTCCTCTAAGTTCTCACATCACCTAAGTACATTAGAAGAGTTTGATTTCACATTACAAGACCACCTTAAAGGTTTCTCTCACATTTTTTCCCTTTTGGGTGTCATCCCAACTTTCTCCCATATTAACATCATCACAAATCCTATCTTTACTATGACAACACATCCAAAGCAACGTAATTCATCTCTGCTAGTGTATTTAATAGCACAACAATCTATTCCGTACAGCACAACTGGTTTAATTGCTACCCTATACTATTTTTCTTCAAGTTTATACAGGATTCTCTAATCACGCATGATGCCCGGAGCACTTCTTCACTTTATCTAGCCTGCTTTATTCTGATGAATAATATCATTATACATAGCCCCATCTTTCTGACATTGCTCTAAGATATTTGAAATAATTCATCTTTAGTAGGCTTTCCGTCCCTATCTTTGCCTCCCCATAATACTTCGCTCAAGGTTGTATCAAATGCTTTCTCAAAGTCGCTAAATGTCGCATAAATTTATTCTGTCAATACTTAAATTGTTCCATCAAACTCCTTACTAAATAGATAGCTTCCATCACAGATGTATCAATATGAATTCAAATTAGTCCTTCAATAAACTGGCACATAGCCTTAGCTTCCTTTCCGGTCAGCATTGCCCATAACTTCATCGTATGGCTCATTAATTTAATACATTTATGATTTGCACAACCATGCATATCTCCTTTGTTCTTTTGTAAATAGGTACCAATTTCATCTTTCTCCACTCTATCTGACATCTTCAAACAAAAGATATGATTAAGCAATCTAGTTAACTACGAAATTTCCTCATCCCCATAGGCTTTCAAGCCTCCACTATGACATCATCTAGCACAACTGCCTTCCCAATCTTCATAATATCCAATACTCCATAACAACCTCTCTTCAGAGATTTGGAGAGATTGGGACAATAAGAGTAATTTAGATTTACCTGAGTCACTATACTCCCCAAGCACTATGCTATCCTGCCTACCCCTTCATTAAAGGATAGTGAACATAACTACCCGATCTCTCTTTGACATCCTGGTTTGTTACAAGGACTCAATACTTTATCATCCTTGATTAACTGCACTAGTTTTTTCTGTTCTTCTATCTCTTGGTTTAGCACTTGTCTAAACACATCATTTCCTCCACATTTGTCGAGTAGATTATACAGCCTCCGTACACTCTGGGCTGCCGTCTTTGCCTCTTTTTTGTGGAAATGTTATACCTATTCTAGTTTTAAATATAAAAAAAAAAAAAAAAATCTTGCACAAATTGATAGTTCACATAGACGCCTCAGTGAACAAATAAAATTCCCAGTAGCCCATGGTGTACTCAAAATCGGAACCCCATAAAAATTACCGAAGATATAAGAAAGTATAACAAGAAATCACGAGTTTTAGGAGAGAGGAAGGAGAAACCTTGGGAAAGTAGACGATTGACGGCTTCATTAGGGTCCATATTACATTCTTTAAGCATAGCGTAGATCTCAAGTTCAGGGCAGTTCACAATCTCCTTCAAGCTCTGTATCATCTTCTTTGAAGCCGCTGGAATTGAAGCCACCCCGCTATTATCACTGTTGTTACGATCGTTTCCCTTGTTGCCATTGACGCCGTAGTTTCCTCCCACCCTGGTAGTACTCATTTTCTTCTCTTTGACGGATCTGAGAAAGAAGACAGTTGTTGCAGTTGCTGGGTTTTCCCCCCTCTCCTTGATTCAGCTCTCTCTGCCGTGGAATCCGCCCCGAGAGAACAAAGATTAATATCTGGCAAAAAATCCCTGAACGGATTACATAAATACCTGAACGGGTTACATGCTCTACCGACTTTTTCCTGATAATTAAACTTTCTAATCATTTATGGTAT
>JAODPA010090553.1:0-23657 GCA_025585075.1 Nepenthes mirabilis | reverse complement strand
ATTATAAATTAAGAAATTTATTAAATTTTATTTTAGGATCTGGCTGTGACATTGTTATCAAAGAAGAGCTTGACGTACCTACAAATTTTCTTGTGTTCAAAAGTCCACTCATCTTCAATTTTAGATTCTAACCTCTGCATGGCAACATTGAGAAATATATTATTTTAGCAAATAATAAATCTTTTATCTTACTTCTTCAAATATCAAAGTTTACGTCATTTAAGAAGATCATTTTATTTATGCCTTCTATCAATTCAGATAAAAAATTAAGAAAATTTGAAGTATCTAAGACGAATTGTTGGAAATGATCCATCAAAATTTTGTTGAAATGCAAAGTTATGAATAGATCTTTATAAAATAATTACTGAACTCTTTGTTAAAATTATTAAGGAAGTAAAATAATAAGAGACAGTCACAAATTAAAACTATGGAACACATGAATTTCATGAAAATTCTTATAATCAAATGGTAAAATTACTTTTAATAAAGTGAGTTGATTATAATAAAATCCCTCAAAATTACCTTTGAATATACCACTAAATATGATAAATGGAGCAAATATTACAAAAAGATAAAATGAAAGAAAATCACCAATACAGATGTTCTATAACAAGACTGAAACACCTACCCAAAATGATTAAGAAAGAAATGAGATCAAACATCCAAGGATGATTAAAAAATATTTTTCTTGCCCAATTTCTCTTGAATTGTTACTTCTTTTCGTGTTTTGGGATAACTCACCTCTCTCTCATGAAAACATATCAAAACTGTCATAAAACTAGTCATCCCTTCAAATGCTAGAAGTTGACATTCAAACACTACAAAGAAGACTTCTCTAAATATATTTCACGCAAATGCGTCATTCATGCTTGCATCAAGCATGCTCCTCCTGCCATCCATGCACGTGCGACACTTCATGTGTGCTGCAAGCATGCTCCTATCATCGATGTACATATGAGATTTTATGCGCATTTCAGGCATGCCCATACTATTATTCTTGCACATGCATCCAACATCCGTGAGTTGTACGTGGCTCATTTCCAAAACAAAAAAGACTATACAAAAGGTATGCAATTGACAGGGAAGTGACCTATCTCAGCACTAGATACTTAGAATGCTGAGTGATTGTTCGATCTTTGGGAAGGGGAAGGCATTGATACTCTCCTTGGGCATGATCCCTTCTCACGTGGGTGTGGATGGCACTACTTTCTTGGAGTATTGATGGTCTCCTTCGACAGTCTAGGTTCTCCCATCACATGAGTTGTGATAGGTTTCCCCTTTCTGAGCTAGACGGTATGCAGCAAATCCTTGCAGAGTTGCGAGAGTTCGTTGGCTGCCCCTTAATGGGTATGTGAGAGAGTGTTTTATTGGCTTTTTCTTATCTTGGGAGCCAGGTCAAATTAGGTAGAAAATTCTCGGGTGCTCATAAATGAGAGTTGTTGGGGGTATTGATAGGTCAATCGGAACCGTAACTGTCGAGAGAAAGTTGGTAGATGATTGATTCTATACCTGGGCTCAGGGGCAGCCATACAATTGTCTAGATGTTCTTCTTACATGTCTATATTGTCCAATGAAACTTCTTTTGTGACTTTTTTTTTTTTTTTTTTTTCAGGACTATTTGTGATATTTTCAACGTATTAGATGTATCAAGCCTGAATGTTCCTACTGATCACATAGTAAGCCAATAAAAGATATTTATAGTTAGGTATTAATGTGCCTTGTTGACTTGTCCTTTATTTGGTTGTAAGTATTGCTCCTGCTTCTTGGCTAGGACAAGGATGAATATGGGAAATGAGGATGCCCTTTGGGTTGGTCACTTCCAACCGGTTAAGATTCTAGATGAACTGTAATCTAACAAGAAGTAAATGAGAAGAAATACATTTTAGGCTAGTAGTTTGTTTATTTATCTGTCCTCAATAAATAAAATTCGGAAACAAACTAGCATGAATGACACAGACCAAGTTTATTTACTCGCTTGTATCCCCATTAATATATCTAGACAACGTAAAGAGAAAGTTGCAGTTTTAGCTATTTTTTATTTAATTTTTTTTACTTATTTTCTCTTCATAATTACTTTTTAATATATTTTGCCAAATTTAAGTTATTTATGGCTTCCAGCGTTGGAGTTCTAGAGTTACTCTAATGTTAAGTTACTTGGATTAAAACATGCTTTTCCCTCCACAAGACAGAGCATTACTTGGGTAGAAATATTTCCCGAAGCATACCAGCTTCACGCACTGTTATTATTATTATTTAAAGATGGATGGATGTTTTATAATCAGCATGCGGAGTTTATTATCTATTTTATTAGTTTATATTGGGGGGAGTTCTATTGGTTAATTACCAACTAAATGTTTCGAGCTTGGAACACTGCATGGAGAATTATCCACTCGCAACAAAGAAATTCTCCTTGTCTCTCTTTTGTTGTATTTATCCTGCGAGTGCTTTTCAGAGGGAGCATTCTATTACCTAGCAAATAAAACGATATCTTAATAACGTATGAAATAGATCTACAATTTTGATTGTAATAAGGTGCAACAAAGTCTAGTTAATTTCTGTCATATATAAATTTATATTTTCAACGTGTACTCTCCCTGCCTCAGTTTAGAGTGTGAAGAAGTAGAAGAAGCATCTCTTCCTGCTTAACTTTTATTTTTGCAGATTAGATTAAGAGCATTGGCATTTCAAATCAGAAACGCTGACAGACAGTCCTGTTTCAAGCGATATATATATATATATATATATATCTCTTGGTTCCGGTGGATCTTTAGGAGGTTCGTGAAGAAGCTTTTGCAGAGGAGGAAAAGAGGCACAGAGAGAGAAACGATGAAATAGAACGCGGCTGAGATATACAAATCTGAAAATTATATGATGCGTGCTTAGATGGCGTAGTGAAAGAAGAAGACAAAATCACAGAGAAGAAGCAGGGGAGGGGAGATCAAGCAAAGGGAAAGAGGGAAAAGAAGTGAGGAAAGCAGATTGAGAGAAATCGAGGTCTCAGGAAGGAGAAGAGAGAGGGAGAAAGACCGAGGTCTTAGGAAAGGGAGGGGAGAGGGAGAGAAACGGAGGACATACATAGAGAGAAATGAAAAAAATGAAATATTACTTCTCTATTTTTTTTATTTATTGTAGCAATAGACAATCGTATATATAAGTAACAGCATATGTAACTAACAGTCTAACAAATTTAGTTCACTAGAGGGTAAATGTAGCTAATTAGATGAGCCAAGAAACTAAATATAATCCTAAAATTTGGCTGGTGGTTGGATTGCACATGCACTTTGTCGAGCAAGGGAGGACCCGTTAATAGCGTTGTAGCCGGGTCGATCAAACCAGTAATATTGCCATCATCATCGAAATAAACCTTATCCACAATGTTGAATGAGGGACAAGCTTGGTAAAATTCAGTAATGGACTCCCACGTAACCTCTTCTGGGGACTAAGATGGCCGTTTGATAAGGACTTGAGAAATAATCTATCCATTATGTAATGTCTTTCAAAACATGAGCAGCTGATGAGAATACAAAAAAGGCAAGAACCCCAAGCTTTGAGTGGTAGAAGAGCAGATTGAGCCAAGTGAACCTACTCTGTCCATTGAAATCTGTGTGGGAAGAATAGCAAGCATACATGCTTGCTTGGAATGAACATGGCCAACCCCACCTGCAATTTCAACAGCCAGGGAGATGGACAGCTTTGGTCTCATAGGGTTGTAGGGAAAAGTTGAGAGACCAAATGCCAAAATCAAAGCCCATACGAAGCACAAGATAGAACCAGCCAATGCTTGTAGTAGGGAGGCGAGGAGTCCACTAATTTTTGCCAAAAATGAAAGGAAGCTAAATAAGGTTGCCCTTAGTTGCACAGCCCCACCATTCACACTCTTTGCTGTGTGGACCATATGTACAATTTCTGTCAGAGTTGTAGAGCCAATTCCTATACCCTAAAGTCCAGCAAGTATACTGCACAAGCCTTCCGTCCCAATTCCCCTGACATTTATCCCTGGTGATGGGGTTTTTGAGTTAACTCTCAAAGAGAACTTCCAAAGAGTATAATGCACAGCTGGCTCATGCTGGAATCCCAAAGAGTTAAAGGCATATTCAGACGCTATTGTCAAACGGGCCATCTCTCCTTTCTTTATTGTCATTACAGCTTTGTCCAGCCACTCAATAACTTGCTCTTCTTTAGCCCTAAACTCAATCAGCGCATCTCCATCACCACGGTTTTCCCTCACAAAAACAGTATCATCTTGTTGCTTTCCAATCAATTTCACTTTCCCAACGGATCCATCATGAGGGCGGTCATATCCCTTACCTTCCTTCAAGATCTGCTTGAAGACACCACCATTCTTACAGATATCCTTCACACTATCCTAAGACAATAACTTCACATCAAATTGGGGGGCCACATTTGGGGGGATAGTTGGAGGAGAACCGGATTCACCATAAGCCAGTTTTGGAGGAGTGGTGAAGATAGTATGCTCACCTTTCATCATCGTCTTGGTTTTCAAGTCCCATCTCTTAATAACTTGACCTTGTCCAAGAGGGAATTTGAAAGACGTTCCCCTATCATGACTTGAATTAAACTTTGTTTTATCAAGCAAAATACTAGTGTAACGGACCGGCCTTATTCCACGTATAAAATCGCCGTCAAGCCTAAAACTTGCCTTAAAAAAATAATTTAATAAATAATAAATATTAATTAGGTGGACATAAAAGTTTTACTTGTCTTTCATATGAATAAACCTTTCATTTAAACACAGGATTGCATGAGGTCGAACTACATGAGCTGGCCTTCCGATTTAACTTCAAACCAGGCCGACCAACACTAAGGTTAGACGGACCTGAAAGCCTGAGATACTTATTAGACTTTTCAATTTCAATATTCAAAAAGTAATCACGGAAATATGCTAACATTCATAGATTCTTAAACAGCGGAATCATTTTACAAGTCTTCTCAAAATATAAAAAGGAAAATAAATTAAGTTCTTCATTGATCAGCTCCGGCAAGCTATGCCATCTAGTTACATCATATGGTTCTACTTAATTTCGTCCTCCATAAGCCTTTCGTCATCTGAAAAGTGGTAAGAATGAGCTACAAAACCCAACAAGATACTCACATGCAGAAAACTAAAATATACATATAATCGGATCAAAACAGAGTTTCATAATATAACTTAGCATACAAAAATTATCATATCGTTTCTTCTTTATTTCTTATTCTTATTATCTTATCTTCGGAAAATCCATAAAACCATTCGAAATTCTTATCAACTTTAGGGATCGAACGGGAGCGGACAACATCGAGGAAGGGTTGTGTGTTACCCCATAACCTAAAACCGCATCCTCTCATTATACTCCCCGAGGCGGGAGATAATGCCTTTAACTCGGCATACGGTGCGGTAGTCCAAAAGTCTTATACCACCAAAAGTCTTCTCCCGTGGCCCAGGAGGCAGTCCTCGAGTGTCACTCAAATATCCTTCATCCATCTTTAACAACAAGTTTAATGGAAACTCGGTTCATAGTTCATATCTTTTAATGGCCATCCGTCATAGTTCGAAAGTTAAAAGTCGTAAAATTTCACTTGCTGTTCGGATTACATACATTTTTCTTATTCTTATAGCATTGATCTTAGAAGCCGGAGTCCATTTTTCTTGAAACCAGAGGTCCTTTTAACAAAAATCGGAGTTCAAAAGCCGGAGTTCTTTTCTTAAAAAGTCAGAGTTCAAAAGCCGGAGCTCTTTTTCAATGAAAGCCATAGTTCAGAAGTCGGAGTTCTAATTCCATTAAAAATTGAAGCTCAAATAGCCAGAGTTCTTTAAAATTCGGAGCTCTAAAAATCAGAGTTCATTTCCATTTAAAGTCCGAAGCTCTAAAAGCCGGAGTTCTTAATCATTCAAAATCTGAAGCTCTTTTTTTAAAAAGTTAGAAGTCTTTTTTTTAAATATGCAATTATCAGAGTTCATATAGGTCGATAATTAATCATATACTTCAAGCAGAATAAAATCTAACACCATGAATATCATGGTTTCTTTTAAACATGCAATTAAGAACGATAAATCACAAGAACAGAATAAACATCATACATACATAATTTCATAAGAATATCATATATACTCGCATAGCAAACATACATAATCATGAACTTTAAAAACAGGAGTGAGTACTCTTGCCTGGATTTCTTCTACTTTGCCTTAAACTTTTGGCCTTCCTTTGCTAAAAACTCTATTGCGTGCCTCTTTCTCACTTTTCTAGTTCTTATTTATAGGCCTTGGGTTTGGCGACCATCATTAATGATTGGCAATACAGGAAAAATGTTTCTTATTTATGGCTATACAATTTCCAAAGAGTTTCCTTATTAATTTCTAGTTAATTAGATCATTTATGATTTTTACATTCCCAAGGAGTTCATTAATTCCTGGTTAATTGAACTTAACAGGATTTAGATTTCTCATTTAAACACATTCTGGTCAACTATCGGGTGTTGACCGGATTACTCCTTCACGACTTCCAGTCAACACTTGTTGACCGAATCACTTAACTGGTTTCACACTCTCCTTCAATATCATCATCAACTTTGGCTTTCTTCTTCTTGAACCACAATTCTACTCCGGCCTCACCAACACACAAAGCCACTCCGGTTTTCAAGGCCACTTCGGCCTTACATCACACAATGCACTCCAGCCTTCAAATTTATGGAACAAATTTCGATTTTCAAAACATGCCCAAGGCCGGTTTAGATTTTCTTTCTTACAGTGGCAGGTCTTGATTCTCAAGGATGGAGCCGGACTTGTTTTGCACTAAGGATAGCCGAACTTCTTTGACACTAAGGAAAAGCCGAACTTCTTTTCAACATGCAAGGGCCGAATTTGATTTCGTCTTAAGGCCGATTTACTTTTCTTAGTATATTTTTCGATCAACTGGCGTTAACTGGATTATATTGCTTCGATAACTGAAACTTTCTACGTTTTAGAATTTGGGCCGTTACAACTAGTATAGTGCACTTCAACCTCTTCGCCATGTCCAGGAGTGGCCTAGCCTTCACCTTCCTTTACAAGCTTCTTTGTAAGGCCTTCTTTACCGATCTCCTTTAGTTTTCCAAGGGCCACAGCCTCAATGGATTGGTGACTGAGGAAATCTGCAACCTCTCTCATTGTTTGTTTAAGG
Source organism: Nepenthes mirabilis (assembly GCA_025585075.1). Taxonomy (NCBI): domain Eukaryota; kingdom Viridiplantae; phylum Streptophyta; class Magnoliopsida; order Caryophyllales; family Nepenthaceae; genus Nepenthes; species Nepenthes mirabilis. Next base: position 16,497 of record JAODPA010090553.1, on the reverse strand, counting down.
GAAGTACCCAATTCTAAAGGTGGATCACATTGACATATGTTGAGCAGGAAAATATGGAAGGCATTTGGAAATTTGAGCAACTAGAATTCTCCATTCGTGCCCTCATTATAGTCTAGGACCCAAATATCATCACTTACCCTTCTGAATGAAAACGGTAAGGTTCTAGGGAAGGAAAAATCATTGCATTACTGCACACCTGATATGAGGGAAGAGCAACTTTCACTCTTCCTAGGTGAAGAAAACTACAACCCATGGTGGGTATACATCATTGAAGTCAGGCCAGCAAAATAAAATATACACCACAGCACTTTCCTATTCCCATGATTGAAAAGTCGAGAATCCCACATTTTCAAAACAGCATTATAGCCAAGTCTTTGAATGCAGGGAAACATAACATATCTAAAGTTGGCATATGTGTTAATAATATGCCCGGTAACACTCATGCCAACATGGGGCTCGTTAAAGCCTCCTAGACTACAAGAAGCAACAGAAGCCTCTTTATCATCTTCAGCTTTAGATGAGGTACGGAGGGTTTCTTGCTGGTCACAACTCTCGGGTTAAGGGTCGACTTCTTGCGTTGTTTGAGCATCAATTAGAATCGCATCAGACATTTCTGATTGATCGAGAGAGGATGAAGAGCCATCACTCTCAATCCTTGGATCCAGTGCTGTAGTAGAAGTAGTTATTGTTGTAGATCAGAAGGCCAACTCAAACGAGTACTTCTGAGCCAAGATCTTCCCTGAAGTTCGAATAGAGGAGGGCTCAAAATTAGCCCTATAAGCAATAGCTGTAGAAGTCTGGCAATGTTGAGACAGAGTAGCTTTGTGATTCAAGGAGGAGAAAGGGTTGTTAGGTTGGGGTACTTGAAGATAGAGGGTGATTTGGTTGTCAGGTTGTGAGGGTAAAACTATGGTTGAGATTTGTGTTGGAGTTGGAGGCTGCGGTGGTGATATCGTGGTCGAAGGCACCAAGAACACAATAGGGGGGACACCAACAAAAGGAGAAGCCATTATTGGCGAAGGGGTCGGCGACCACGAAATAGATTGTCACTCGATTTGAGCTAGTGAGAGAGGGCTTTCATCATGGGTTTGCTAGATTTGTGCCATGGTGGGAGCAATGGGGGTGAGTCAAGCGGATTGTGGTTGTACTGTTGTAGCGAAGGACGAAATTTTAGGTTGGGTTAGAGGATGGGAGGTAATAGTGGGGAAAACCAAAAATGGTGAAGGGTTCACAATCCTACTAAATTTTTTTCTCTATCTCGTTGGGTAATTGAAGGATTTCATCAATGGAGTATTGGATTTGTACTTTAGTGGAAGCGACAGTGGCAGCAACTGCAGCAAATCTTTCGGCCTCTCGTGGGACGGTCGCAGCGGCGCCCTTCATCATTGTCAAAAGCCCAGCAACGGCAGCTTCGAGCGCAGTCAGTGCTTGTTCTTCGATCGTCATCTCCATTTTCTCTGCCTTGTCTCAATGAGAACACTTATGATGCGTGCTTAGACGGCGTAGTAAAGGAAGAAGACAAAATCATAGAGAAGTAGGGGAGGGAAGATCAAGTAGAGGGAAAAAGAGAAAAGAAATGAGAAAGTCAAATGGAGAGAGGGAGAGAGACTGAGGTCTCAAGAAGGAGAGAAGAGAGGGAGAGAGATCGAGATCTCAAGAAAGAGATGGGAGAGGGAGAGAAACTGAGGATACACACAGAAAGAAATGAGGGAAATGAAATATTACTTCTCTCTTCTTTTTTTTTACTGTAGCAATAGACTATCGTATATATGAGCAACAGAATATGTAACTAACAATCTAACAGATTTAGTTCATTAGAAGGTAAATATAACTAACTAGATGAGCCAAGAAATTAAATATAATCTTAAAATTTAGTTGGTGGTTGGATTGTACGTGCATTTTGTTAAGCAGGGGAGGACCCGTCGGTAGCGTCGAAGCTGGGTCGATCAGACCCGTAACATTATCTCATTACTATTGATGATTCAGGATGGGTCCTTTAATTTATACAAGATAAGAGAATCTTTAAACAATAAATTTGAATGATTCTTAACTATCCTAATAGCTTGATTAACAGTTGAACAATTCAACTAATTACAAAGAACAGCGTATTGTTTTGACTTGTTGGGGAAGAAAGAAGAGTGCTTGGGGGGCAATTCGGACGTCTTTGAGGCCCTTTTTCCCATCAAATTAGACTCGATTTTCTTACCAAACGATTGATTGTCCTTTAAGATCATTCTCCCCATCTATATCTTATCGTCATGACTCTTGCTCTGCTACCTGGCCGACCAGTTCATACGTTAATCATTTGAATACCTTGGGAATGCAATTAGTGTGAAAATCCTAAATCCAAAATAAGTAAAATTTGTCACAATTTATGCCCAGACCATCATCTTTAATTTATACAAGATAAGAGAATCTTTAAACAATAAACCTGAACGATTCTTAACTATCCTAATAGCTTGATTAACAGTTGAACAATTCAACTAATTACAAATAACATCGTATTATTTTGACTTGTTAGGGAAGAAAGAAGAGTGTTTGGGGGGCAATTTGGACGTGTTCGTGGCCCCTTTTCCTGTCAAATTAGACTCGATTTTCTTACCAAACGATTGATTGTCCTTTAAGATCATTCTCCCCATCTATATCTTATCGTCATGACTCTTGCTCTGCTACCTGGCCAACTAGTTCATCCGTTAATCATTTGAATACCATGGGAATGGAATGAGTGTGAAAATCCTAAATCCAAAACAAGTAAAATTTGTCACCATTTATACTCAAACCATCACCTTTAATTTATACAAGATAAGAGAATCTTTAAACAATAAATCCGAACAATTCTTAACCATCCTAACAGCTTGATTAACAGTTGAACAATTCAACTAATTACAAAGAACGGCGTATTATTTTGACTTGTTGGGGAAGAAAGAAGAGTGCTTGGGGGGCAATTTGGACGTCTTCGAGGCCCTTTTTCCCATCAAATTAGACTTGATTTTCTTACCAAACGATTGATTGTCCTTTAAGATCATTCTCCCTATCTATATCTTATTGTCATAATTGTCCTTTAAGATCATTCTCCCTATCTATATCTTATTGTCATAACTCTTGCTCTGCTACCTCGCCAACCAGTTCATACATTAATCATTTGAATACCATGGGAATGCAATGAGTGTGAAAATCCTAAATCCAAAACAAGTAAAATTTGTCACCATTTATGCTCTGACCATCATCTTTAATTTATACAAGGTAAGAGAATCTTTAACCAATAAATCCGAATGATTCTTAACCATCCTAACAGCTTGATTAACAGTTGAACTATTCAACTAATTACAAAGAACAACATATTATTTTGACTTGTTGGGGAAGAAAGAAGAATACTTGGGGTCAATTTCGACGTCTTCGAGGCCCCTTTTCCCGTCAAATTAGACTCGATTTTCTTATCAATCTATTGATTGTCCTTTAAGATCATTTTCCCCATCTATATCTTATCGTCATGACTCTTGCTCTACCACCTAGCCGATCAGTTCATACGTTAATCGTTTGAATACCGTGGGAATGGAATGACTGTGAAAATCCTAAATCCAAAACAAGTAAAATTTGTCACCATTTATGCTCAGACCATCACCCGTATCCCCCCCCCCCACCCCAGAACAAAAGGAAACATGCCATGATATAAATTATAGGCATGAAACTAACATCAAATTGACTTGTTTTGACAAACTTTCCTTCACAATACCTCAGCATATGTCAAGCTTCCTCCTCCGTAAATCTTTCATCAATATATAATTCCATTATCTAACCCATTCATACTCACAATCTCATTAAAGTCAAAGTTATTATTTGACGGAATTCCTTCTCAACTAATCTTGCATTATATGTTGATTGTCTATGTTTTTTTTTCCAAACTTTAATATGAACACTCACTTATTTTTAAATACTTTCTTATCCTTTTGCAACTTCATTCCCTCGAAATATGTGATATTTAGACAAAAATCTCATCTAGTCATGTATGACATCCATTAACTCATTCTTCTGTTCATCTTTTTTTTTTTTTTTTTTCCTTATTTAAAGTGCTTGGACTTTTTATCATCAACAATACATATTCATCAACTAATAGGCACGTGAAAGAACTTCAATCTCTTAAAAAATGTTGAAGTGGGATGGTCAGTATGTTGATCATGAATAACATCATCAGTAATGGAAATATCTAAGGTCAACATGACCCTGTTGATAATTCCAACATCAATATTATGGTTACCATCCTACCTTTATAAGTATTTAGCTAAATATGTTCATTATATAGACTTTTCAATAAATATAATTGCTTTTATTAAAATAGGGATACACAGATATCAATTGGCTTGTCGTCTATACAAGGTGGATTTAGGATTGGGATAAGTTGTAATACCAATTGATAGGATCATATTTAGACTCATAAACAACTAGACGGCACGTAAATTGATATAATTACGCAAAAACATAAATTAAATTTATTGAAATTCAAATATAAGTAAATAAAACATAGTTCTAGATAATACTTGTCATTCATTTAGCAAAATAAATAAGTAGACAAATATTTAAATACAATAAATAAAATAATACATGACATTGTAATTATGGAAAACTCGCGAACAACGCGTTATGAGGAAAGCCTTTCAGACTATTAGTCATTTGTTGTAAAATCTATAATAATAAAAAAGAATTAACTTATAGGCTGACAATCAAATATAATATCTTTATTTAATTGTCTTTAGATAAATAACTATTTAATACACTCTTTATATTTGTACCAGTAAAATAACCTAAGCACTGTAATTTAAAAAACAAACGCTTCAATCAACTTAGATGCTCAAATTCAAAAAATTAAATCTCCTTCCTAAATTACGACATAGACTGAGGAGATAATTACGACAATATGCATAGACTCTGCATAAATCAACAACAAATAAAATATCTCACAAAAATTCAAAAATAACTTCACTTGATTTTCTCACACAAAAAACTCAGTATTGCACACTTAAATGTGCTTCACACTTCCCTCTCCTTGCAGTCAAAGTGATGCCTAGATTTCCTTTAATTAGATTAGTGGGGAAGACTGCTTAACCTCATGTCAGAGTTATAAGGATTAATTAAGATAATATAATTAAAATTAAGTTCAATATATGCGAAAAAATTAAGTTTCGAAAGCGGATTGGGTGAATGGCGCTAGACGTTGGCCGGGCGCCCGCAATGCCAAAGGCCAGTGCTTGCCAGCCGCTCGAGCACCAGAAACAGGTGTTGAATCTAGGCTAGGTGTGCCAGCATCAGGGTTTTTCCACGTCAGTTTTCAGTGAACCAGAGAGAGAGTGGAGAGAGAGAGAATGCGAAGGAGAAAAGAGAGACGGAAGAGATCGAAGTTTCTAAATTCGATTTCGACTTAGAGCTAGTTAGAAAAATTATAGATCCGGTCGAGGGAAGTACACTCATATATTTTTCTTCCTCTAGTTTCACTTTTCATTTCGTTTTATTTGGATATTTTCATCCTGATACTCGTCCATGATTTTATTTTATCATACATATATCTTGAGTATACATATATGTTGATTTGTTGTTCGATTTTTAAGTTTTATGCCGTATTTTGTACATAAAACCCTAACCCCGCGCCCGAATGCTTTTACTTGTTTATTTTGAGATTTTTACATGATTTGGCTTTAGAATATTGATACCTATGTCTTAAACTTGATTATTTATCGTTTAGGTGTCCGATTTAGTAGCTTTATGCAGTTTTGTGCATGTGGAAACTCTAACGAGTGCCCCGACATTTTTATCTATGTAATTTAAGGTTTATGTATGATGTGACTTTAGATAATTGAAACCCTAATTTTATGAACGTTTTTATCTTAATTGTTTGATATTTAGTTACATGTAAATTGTCTATGATATTTTGTATGCTCTGAAAATTATATTGTGAACCATTCATGAAGGAATTTATTGTTCAAAAGTTTTAAAGTTATATTTGGTACATTGTGGTAAGATTTTCTTAAATACTCCAAGCTTTAAGATAATTTATGTATGTATTTAAAGGCATGTGAAGATTTAAGCTCACAAGAATATGAAAAACATATATTTGTATCTGTAAGAATATGAAATCTGTATCCGTATTTACAAGGATATGGAATTATGAATTTATATCAAGAAATTGAAACTCTGCAATTCGCTATCTATTATTTTAAATTTGAAATTTTTTCCTATTGTGAGAAATTTAAAGAAGAAAATGTATGAATATTTATGCAGAGTCTCCAATATAAAATATAAAAAGAAATCGTGAAATTGGCCTGAGAATTTTTATTTTAGATGGTAGTATTTTCTGACATGTCTTAGGATATTAGTATGGTAAATCGAGGAATTTTCTCTGGGTCACAGGGGATATGGTGGCATAAGAATAAGGACTATTGGTCCAATATATCCGGGATTATAGGTATACCGTCCACCACGGGACGTTAAATTTAAAGTTCATGGGTAGTACCTTAGATCATGTGGAATAACATAATCATTTCCTTGATTTAACTATACCGTTAGTTAATAAGGCCTACTAGTCCTAATCTGCAGAGATAAAGAAATTTCTATATGTTTTAAAATCTAAAGAAATTAGAAATAAAATGTGAAGGCAAAATAAGTTCCATAAAGTGTATTTGATCATATTTATATTTATGCATTTATATTATGCTCATATATTTCTCATGTGTTTTATTTTGAATATATTGTTTACTATTCTTGATTATATTGTCTTACTAAGTATTTGACTCACTCCTTACTATTTTCTTACTTTTAGATGAGTACGAGCTTACACTGTTGGGTTATGAGTCACTCCCGTGTGGGCCCATACCCACTTGATGTAACGGATGGAGATAAATATCCTCACTGCGTGAAGAAGGATCGAGTTGCGCCTGTTGGGCACTCGAGCCACAAATTCCAGTGTGCCTTCGCTCACTGTGCGCCCGAATGGTGCTCAAGCGGCAAATTCCAGTAAGCCCTCGCTCGTTGTGCGCTCGAATGACGTTCGAGCGCATGCCTGCGCCCGCTGTGTGCTTGACAGGCGCTCGAGCGTGCGCCAAATATATAAAATACGTACTTTGCATTTTTAGGTCATTCCAATCAGTTTTGAGCGCCGTTCCAGAGAAGAAAAAGAGAGAAAAGAGAGAGGAAAAGAAGAATAGGAAGATTTGAGCCTCTGTTTGGGTCTTCAATCAAGTTCCAGTCTTCGATAATCATACGAACGAGGTTATTGCTGCTGAGAAGAACATCTGCCGAGTTTTATCTCTACTCTTACTCTTTATATTTCTTGTATGGGCTGTGCAAAGCTAGTTAATATTGATTCTTGTGATCTGAAATTTGTGTAACCAATTAACTATTACTAGTAAAAATTTCGGACTCTGTGTCCCATGATTTTTCTCCCTCGTTTTATAGGGAGTTTTCCACGTAAAAATCGTGCCTTTATTGTTTGTGCTTGCTATCATCTCCTACGTATTTTCTTGTTGTTTAAACAAGTATTTAATTCTAACAGATGGTATCAGAGATTTTGGTTCGTGTTAGGTATTATGACTTGTTTAAATCGATGGAGGCCGAAAATAAGATGATGTGTTTGAATGGTACGTACTATGATATTTGGCGTAGCAAGATGAAGGACTTACTGTTTGTGAAATTGATGCACCATCCGATTTTTGCGTAATAAAAATCAGAATCAATGTCCTAGGAGGATTGGGCTTTTGAGCACGACAAGTTTGTGGTTATATTCGACAATTTATGGATGATAATGTATATAACCACATCCGGAATGAGACACATGTAAGAATTTTGTAGTAGAAACTTGAAACACTTTATACCTCAAATACCGGTAACAATAAATTGTTTCACTTGATAAAACTTATGTAAGTGAGGTATAAGGAGGGCTCGTCTATCACCGATCACTTGAATGAGTTTCAAGGATGTGTTAATCAATTGAGTGGCATAGGCATTAAATTTGATGATGAACTATTAGGTTTGTGGCTTCTGACTACTCTACCAAACTCCTGGAAGGTGGTAAGGATTACTGTCGCTAATACAACTCCAAACAGCGTGGTAACTCTTGATATAGCAAAGGGAGCGATGTTGAATGAAGAGATGAGACGTCGATCATAGGGTACTTCATCTGCACACTCTGAAGTGTTAGTGTCCGAGTCACGGGGAAGAAATAAAGGGCGTGGTCCTAAGCCTGCTGAAAGAGCCGAAGCAAATCCAGATTGAGCTATCAGAACCTCGAGTGCTATCATTTTGAAAAGAAGGGATACATCAAGAAATATTACTACAAGTGAAAGCGAGAGAATGCTGAGAGTAATGAGAAGAAGGTTGATAAGACTTGAGATGAAAAAAGAGCTACTGTTGTTACTGGGAGTGATCTTTGGCTGGTGTGCCAGGAGGATAAGGTGGTAAATCTGGCTAATTTTGAGACAAGTTGGGTGGTGGATAGTGGTGCTTCACTTCATGTCACGTCACGGAAAGAGTTCTTCACATCATACACTCCTGAAAATTTTAGAGTGTTGAAAATAGACAACAAAGGTATGTCCCGTATTGCCAGTTATGGTGACATGTGTCTCATCATAAATAATGGAACCAAGTTGCTATTGAGGGATGTTGGACATGTCCCGGATATTCGACTGAATCTGATTTCGGTTGGCAAGCTTGATGATGAGGGCTTTTGTAGGACGTTCTGCGCAAGAGCATGGAAGCTAACTAGATGGTCTCTAGTTGTGGCTCGGGGCAGAAAAATTTTCAATTTGTATGTGATGCAAGCCTCGATTACAGCGGAAGATGTGCATATTGTTAGAGATGAGAAGCTTTCAGATTTGTGACACCGTCAGTTGAATCACATGGGCGAGAAGGGCCTGAACTATTTAGCGAAGAAAAATTGTCTTCGGGGTGTAAAAACAGCTCAACTGAAAACTTGTTTTCATTGCATGGATGGAAAGTAACGACAGATTTCATTCAATGGCAATTCATCTACAAGGAAGACTGATCTTCTTGAATTGGTCCACATCGACTTATGTGGCCCATTCAAGATGAAGACTCTTGGAGGAGCACTTTACTTCATCACATTAATTGATGATTGTTCTAAAAAATTATGGGTGTATCCACTGAAATCGAATGATCAAGCTTTTATATTCTTCAAGCATTTTCACGCCTTGGTTGAGAGGCAAACTGGGAAGAAACTGAAATGCATTCGAAGTGATAACGGTGGGGAGTACATCGGAGCATTTGATGAGTATTGCCGATCTCATGGAATTCGTCATCAGAAGACTCCACCAAAGACAACGCAACTAAATGGGGTAGCCGAACGGATGAATGAGACTTTGATGGAGAGGGTTCTGATGTGTGCTTTCGGAGGCAAAGCTCCCTGGCTTGTTTTGAGGGGAAGCCTCGAGGGCTGTGGCTCATGTCGTCAATCTGTCACCGTACGGTACTTTGAATGGATAAGTGCCTAAAAAGATATAGACCGGAAAAGATATTTCTTATGATTACTTGCCGGTATTTAGATGTAAGGTCTTTGTTCATGTTCCCAAAGATGAAAGGACCAAGTTAGAGTCAAAGACCAGACAGTGTATATTTTTCGGTTATGGGGAAGATGAGTTTGGGTATCGACTATACGATCCAATTGAGAAGAAGCTGGTTCGATATAGGGATATCGTGTTTGTCGAGAATAAGACTATATAGGATATCGGTAAAGGTTTAGAATTTGTCTCCAAGATTGATGACAGTCGGACATGTGATTCAGATCTTATACCAACACATATTGTTAGCAGAATGAAAGTCAAGGCAATGTTAAAGATGAAGATCACGAGACTGCAGTGCCTGATAGTGATGAGGATGAGGTTATTTCTCCTGATAATGCTGAGCCTATCGAGACTGTTCCACTCTGACGATCCACGAGAGATCGAAGATCCTTTACTCGTCTGTCGGCCAAGGAGTATGTGTTACTCACAGACGGAGGAAAGCCCGAATGCTTTGAAGAAGCAATGGAGGATAAATACAAGGCGGAGTGGATGGAAGCTATGCAAGAAGAGATGACATCGCTGCATGAAAATCACTCTTTTGAATTGGCGAGGCTGTCAAAAGGAAGATGAGCATTGAAGAACAAGTGGGTCTTTAGGTTAAAGACAGATGAAAATAGCTCATAACTGAGGTATAAAGTAAGGCTGGTTATGAAGGGCTTTAATCAACGAAAGGGTGTTGATTTCGACGAGATCTTTGCACCAGTGGTAAAGATGTCCTCTATTCGAGTGGTGCTCAGGTTGGCTACTGTTCTTGACCTGGAGATAGAATAGATAGATGTGCGAATAACGTTTCTTCACGGTGACCTTGAAGAAGAAATTTACATAGAGCAACCGGAAGGATTCCTAGTCAAGGGGAAGGAGAACTTAGTGTGTCATTTCAAGAAGAGTCTGTATGGCTTGAAATAAGCACCAAGGCAATGGTACAGGAAGTTTGAATCTGTCATGGTAAATCAGGGCTATCAGAAGACGACCTCGGATCATTGTGTTTTTTTTCAGACCTTTTCAGAGGATAATTTTGCTGTTCTTTTGCTCTATGTGGATGATATGCTGGTTGTTGGACGTAATACTTCTCGGATCACGGAGTTAAAGTAACAGCTTGGGAAGTCCTCTGCTATGAAGGATTTGGGACCGACGAAACAAATTCTAGGAATTAGAATTTTTCGCGACCACAAATCAAGGAAGCTATGGATGTCATAAGAGAGTTACGTGGAGAAAGTGCTTCAACACTTCAACATGAAAAAGGCAAAATCAGTGAGCACACTGTTGGCCAATCACTTCAAGTTAAGCAATTGTCAATGTCCTTCTACCGAAGATGAAAAGACACATATGAAAGGCATTCCCTATTCTTCAGCTGTGGGTAGCCTAATGTATGCCATGGTGTGTACGAGACCAGATATAGCTTATGCTGTTGGAGTTGTCAGTCGATTCTTGTCAAATCCCGGTAAGGAGCATTGGTCCGCAGTAAAATAGATTCTGAAGTATCTACGAGAAACTTCTAAATAGTGTTTGTGCTTTGGAAGCAACGTGCCCATTCTGGTTGGATATACTGATGCAGATATGGTGGGTGATGTTGACTCACGGAAGTCTACTTCAGGATATTTAGTCATGTTTGCAGGAGAGCCGTTTCTTGACAATCGAGATTGCAGAGGTGTGTTGCTCTCTTCACTAGTGAAGCGGAATTCATTGTTATTATAAATGCAAGCAAGGAGATGCTATGGATGAACAAATTCATTCGGGAACTTAGTCTAAAGCAGAAACGATATGTGTTGTTTTGCGGTAGTCAAAGTACGATTCATCTTAGTAAGAATTCATCTTTTCACGCCAAATCAAAGCATATCGATGTGAGGTATTAATGGGTGCGGAATGTTATTGACACGGGTTCGTTAGTGCTGAAAAAGATCGGGACCGAGGAGAATGGATCAGATATAATGATCAAAGCATTACAAAAGGGGAAGCTCAAAACTTGTTGTTCAATTGCCAGGATGACGATGAATGGCCCCACACGGTCGTGAGGAAAAGTTTGTTGGGTTATGGGTCACTCCCGTGTGGGCCTATACCCACTTGATGTGGCGGGTGGAGGTAAATATCTTCATCGTATGAAAAAGGATTGAGTTGCACCGGTTGGGCGCTCGAGCCGCAAATTTCAGTGTGCCTCCGCACGCTGTGCGCTCTAATGGTGCTCGAGCGGCAAATTTCAGTAAGCCTATGCTCGCTGTGCGCTCGAATGGCGCTCGAATGTGCGCCTGCGCCTGCTGTGCGCTCGAAGATGCTCGAGCGCGCGCCGATTATATAAAACGCATACTTTGCATTTTTAGGTCATTCCAATAAGTTCTGAACACCGTTCTAGAGAAGAAAAAGAGAGAAAAGAGAGAGAAGAAGAAGAAAAGGAAGATTTGAGCCTCCGTTTGGGTTTTCAATCAAGTTTCAGTTTTTGGTAATCACACGTATGAGGTTCTTGCTGCTTAGAAGAACATCTACCGGGTTTTATCTCTACTTTTGCTATTTATATTTCTTGTACTGGCTGTGCAAAACTAGTTGATATTGATTCTTGTAATTTGGGGTTTATATAACCGATCAATTGCTACTAGTGAAAATTTTGGACTCTGTATTCCGTGGTTTTTCTCCCTCGTTTCATAGGGAGTTTTCTACGTAAAAATCGTGCCTTTATTGTTTGTGCTTACTTATTGTGTGCTTGTTATCATTTCCTACGTATTTCCTTGTGGTTTAAACAAGTATTTAATTCTAACATATACTTGATAAGGCAAAATAGAGGATTAGAAGTTAGCTAGAAGGAAGACTTGAAAGATTATTTTGTGGACTTAGATTTTTGTGGTTTTGTACTTATACCTGCAAAAATTTTATACATTTTGATGATTTGTATTTATTGTATTGAGGATGTACATATAATTTTGTTCTGTTGTGTATTGACAGTTATATATATGCTTTTGCAGGTAATTATAGTTTGTATTTTGGTACCTAATGACATCTCTGTCCAATGTTGTGTTCGAAGACGCAACGTTAGAGCTACAAATATATTATAGAATTTGGATCCTGTGTTGGTTGTTGTGGTGTTATGTATATATTGTACAGAGGTATTGTACAGATTTATTTTTAGTTTGACTACCGTTTTATAGTTGAAACCTTGTCGGTTTTCGGTTAGGATTTTGGGGTCATCACAAGAGAAGTTGGTAGCACCTGATTCTTGGGTGAAAAAATTGTTTTAGCTTGAGCAGGATTCTAATGGTCTTCATTGTGTGTGTTTGAAAAAATTTTAGTATGAGCAGATTTTTCACTGATATCTCTGGTTTTGCATGTCAGTCGAATTTTTAAAAAATGGGTATGAGCTGAAGTTTTGCTAATATCTCATAGTTTGTATTTCAGTTACGTCTTGAAAATTTTGCCATGAACCAAAATGGATACACGTATAAAGTCAAACGTGTCGTCGTACAGACTTGATCTCCTTGTAGTGGATACTTGCAATTAGATCAATCATCTTTACTCAAATTGGCAACGTCGTCTTGTATACAAATCATGTTCTTGTAAAACCCATTTTCCTTCTTCTATTTCCTTCACAGAGGGAAAGCGGGGGGATCGTTGAGCTCTCGCTGTACTTTTGATGTTGCTGTTATGGGTTAACCTTAATCGACCTTATCCCGTTATTCCCTCCGTTTCAGCTCTCGCGGCAATAAAGTCCTTTGTCTTGCTCCACCTCTTTGGGACTACCAAGGTTTAATGCATGAGGGACTTACAGTTCCTGCAAATGTAATCATTTCAGTCCCTCTCTGTGGTGAACATCCAGCTGATAAATAGGAAGCCCATCAGTACAGAGCAGAAAACATACAGAGAGAAGTAACTCCAAAGATTTTTTTTTTTTTTTTTTTTAAAGGGTTTGTCGAAGCTTTGTGGGTGCGTTTGATCTTTGATTTTTTGCATGTCTTAGCTGACCACAGTTGAGATGGATGAAAACCCGCCTCAAGTTTCACACGAGAAAAGGATCCTTAAAACATCGAGGTCCAGAGACAAAAGAAGCTGGCGTTTTGCAGCTGAAGATGCCGGAGATTCTGTTAAGTGCTCTGGCAACCGGTGCGAATCCTGCACGGCCGCCCTGATAGCAGACTGCGTCGCCATCTGTTGCTGCCCGGTGGCCATCTTGAGTCTCTTAGCTCTTGCCTTTTTTGAGGTGCCTTACATGGTGGGTAGGAGGTGTCTGAGCTTTGTGACGAGGAAGGAAATGAAGAGAAAATGCGGGCGAATTGAGAGAGCAAGTGACGATTTTGTGATGAGAAGGGACGTCAATTTCACGAGTGGGAGGGAAAAGGAGGGAAAATCGGACATTGCATTTGAATTTGGAGACGAAGGGATGGAACAGAGGAAAAGCTTTTCTGCAGGGGAGTTCGAGGCTGAGAATTTCTTTGATGAATTGTTCAGGGTTGGCCAGCAGGGTTTTGGAAGGGTTTCTTTCACTGGAATTCAATCCCAAGCTTTTACTGGCAAGGGCAACTGAGGGCAACGAAGAACAGAGTTTGCACAACTCTACTTGTTTTATATTTTTCTTTACTTTACTGAATAATTATAAATTTTCCTGGATTTCTATTTTTTCAATCGATGTTTGCCGGCATTAATTATTATTTATTATTTTGTAAAAGTGACTTTTGGGGCTGGTGCTAATGGAGATCAGGGCCCTACGTCTTACTGGCCGTGACACGCGGTGACGTGCCACAAATTTTGGCCGTCACGATGAAATTAGGCGGCCGAGATTTCTTTTAATTTACAAAAGAATGTTACACTGTCCGTAGTCGTTAAATTTTATTTCAATGGCTGAGGCCAGTAGGGTCTCTCGGCTCGACAATAATGGTATCCGAAGGGCTCGCTGCGTGAATTGTACTCATAAAACCCTGCTAATTGCTTGTCATTCAAGATAAACAAACATCACACATGCTTGCTTGCTTTCCCCAAAAAAAAATTTTTTTTAAAAAAATCATGCATGCAATAAAATATAGAGGTATAAACAAGTCAAGCAATAGTAAAAATACCAAGATCACTTAAATTAGCAGTAATTAGCTTTTTATATGCAGTATAATCATAATTGATAAATACTCATTTTTACGGTCTAAGTATATTAAATTTAAATAGTAAAAGTGAAAATATTTATACTGATTAGAATTTTATCCGTCCTCGATCACGCCAACCCTCGAGGTAAAACAAGAACTGCCCCTGCATTCAAAGCGTCGGTTTTACCGTCAGTAAAAACTTGTTTTAACTGCACATCATTCACTTCCACCGGCAGAAGAAGTTAGCATTGCAACTTCGGGTCTCCATGTCCCACTCTCCATCGAAATGCTCTATCAATTTTTAAAGTCTCTGAGAGATGTTGAGAGATCGTGATGCAAAAGAGAGAATATGCACTCTCTAAAGTTCTCTTTTTTGTGAGGAGTTGTTGCTTCTGCAAAATGAAAATTTTATCATCTTGGTTGTCAAGATTTGAAATATAAAAATATAAAGTGAAGTTTGAAATAACTATTAATGGGACTTGATGAAATCCCCATCTCACTTTCCAATTTTTAAATTTGGCAATCGGATCTATAATGAAACTAAGATGATAAGACACTATAATCTCTGACACACGGTATCATAGACAACTTATGAGAATGATCGTAATCCACGTCTGGTAACAAAAGAAGGGTGGTAATCTCTTTCATGAGAGAGTTTGTTGGAGATTATTGCTTTTGCAACAACACGTAGAAAGAATATCAAAAAAGGATGAAGTAACTAGTGTCCATCAAATATAGTTGCAATGTCAACTAGAAAAGAACTATATATGCAATGTGTGTTTTAATTGTGCTGTTTAAGGCATCCAGTCCTAGCTTCCAATCTCTATGTATAAAATAACATTAACTTGATTTGATAAATATGGAATCACATATTACAAGCTCATAGAAGAATATGAAATAATTGAATTTTTAGACTTGAAATAGAAAAAAATCAGGAATCTGTCTAAATATCTGACCAACCGAATAAGCGAATGGCCAAATTGATAAAAATACAAAGTTTAAGATACCTAACAGCTCGGCAAAAGATTAAATGAAGTATTAATTCCGAACAAACTATTATTTTTCCTTCTCATAAAAAGATTTCTAATTTAAAGGTCAGATAATATATTGGGAAGTGAGTCTCATACCCTCTTTCCATTTATTAACTATTATGATGTGCAAGATTCAAATTAAAAGATTTGAAGGTTTGACATGACTTACTTGGATGAGTATACAAATCCCATATACGTATCATTGGTGTAAGGTACAACTATAATTTCGTTTTTAAATTATAATAAATTGAGTTAAATTAATAAAAATATCATGATCAAATGAGTTCTGAGTCAAAGACAATTTTATGATTAGATTATATCAAACTAAGTGTCGATTGATCAGTACCTGATACATACATATATGTATTTTGGATAGTAATGACGTACCTGAAGGACGTCTCTAGAGTGTTCGTACGTATTTTAGGTAAAATGTTTGCATCTAATATACGTATAAAAGACACAAATATGTATTCGAAATAGAATGCACATGCGTGATGCATGCATAATGGGCACTTGTGCACAGTGCGGTTCCTATCTTAGCATCTAATGTACATCTGATAAGTGCACATGTGCTAATTTTTATAAAATATCCATTTTGATCGATTTCAATTATTTCCTATTAAATCCAGAGAGAAGAGAGAGAGAGAGAGAGAAGAGAGGAAGAGAGAGAGAAGATAGAGAAGGATCAATTAAGTAAAATTTAAGAGATTTTTTTATAATTTCAAGCTTAGTATAAGTGTATCCAAACCTTTTTTTCACTTACTATTCTCTTATGATCTTTGTGGATGTTTATTATTCCAAATCCTTATGCATATAATATTTTCATAGCTAAAGAGTATATGCTTGCATTCA
>JAODPA010090542.1:0-23659 GCA_025585075.1 Nepenthes mirabilis | reverse complement strand
TCGGTCACTGGAACCTCAACCTTATTTAGAAATCTCTGGGCCACGGGCCCACAACGCTTATGCTACGCTACCCTGATTAATCCCCAAATCATTAAATTACGGCACAATCATAACGATCGCCCAAAAAGGTTGACAAGACTTTCAATCCTTGCCCAGATCTCAAAATTCCGATCACTTAGTAACCTCAAGATCCCGTCGGCCTTTCACAAGCTAACTGAACCCAATTTTAATTCGGTTCTATCTCCCAACAAGAACATGACATTCTAACACCCTGTCATTTGGACTTACTCGCGATTTAACTTTCACATTACCTATGAAACTCCAAAGACATACACGTCCAAGATTCGTAGCATCAATTTCCAACATTGATGCCTACTGACCCAAGGAAAACACCGATGTTCACTTCTCAAATTATAAACAAATCTGACCACATGCAAGACCATATGATCATCTTCCTATCTCCGAAGACAATACTCCTGAGTTTTCAAAAGAAAACCTCAATGGCCAATTTCCGACATACACATGGGGGTAACACTAATCCTGAACTCCTCCCCCACTTATCTCAAGGGTATTACTTTTCACGAGAACTCATCGGACGCATTAGGGGTCAACCCAAATGTCACAAACATCAATCACCCTATCCGATTAGATCAAAGATGACTGCACACTTCCACGACACAAATCGGCCTCCTCAACCAGCCACGCTTAAAATCCTAAGTCCTCAAAATCATGCAATCACAAAGCCACAAGCTTAGGAAGGCATTTTCTCAACTAAATTCGCATTCCTTTTTCGATGGGACATGCGAATTATCAGCTATCCATAAATCATGACTCAATCCTTAAGCAATTGCACACACCATCGATATCTTGGAATTCCTTGATTATCTCATGAAGTTACCTCAACATCGACCCAGACGTGGTCGAAAGATCATCCCATAAAATTTCATGAAACACCAACGATCCTACAAAACCCAAACGGCATTTTCTGGACCTTACAATGACCGTATCCATAACCTGAATACCGCCGGGGCTACAACTTCCATTGATCCACAATTAACATGCTGTGGACCCAAATCAATTTTTATAATTCATCAAGCCTTTACAACGGCTCAGGAACTACACCTATCCATTCACAAGGTCTGATTATCAAACCATCAATCTCCTAGGCAACCCCATTCCAAAATTCACGAATAAGCTGATCGGTCCATCTTATTTACCTTGAATGTTCTGGAGTATTTCACGCGATGCAAAACCGATATCTCCTCAACACTACATGGAATCCTCAACAATCGGCGTCAATTTGGACAGAACCTCGAATTCTTGACCAACAGATACATCAACCTGATCTTCCTTCTGATAACATCCTTGATCAAATAGTCACACGACCACAATTCTTCAGCGACCACAATAACTTCTGGATGTAGCCACATATACAAATTGGACTTAGTGCGGATCCTTCATTACATGATCAACAGGGAAGACAACACCGATTTCTTGATATCTCAATCAATTCAGACTTATACTTGAAATCCTTCAACCTAATCACCGGATGTTATCCTTTACAAGTCCAACCCTCCTAGTACTACATTAGCACTGCAGATTGCCAACTGAACAACTATTAAAATCAGATTAAGACTTGGTACCGTGGCGAACTCAAGTTCACACCCAAAACTGCACAATCCAATTACGAGGCATAATATGCTTACTAACACAATCCAGATTGACCGATAACTTTCTGACCAAATCATTAATGTTGTCACATCAAGATTGGCACCACAAGATGGTTCAAGTTAACCGAACCAATCATATTCACGAGCTCCAAGAATATCACAACCTCGATACCACTTGTATCGAACTTAGATCCTTAATCCCTCGAATCACAAAACCATAAACATAATCGGGGTTTGTGACATCAAGATCAAGAAATTTCATCTCCTAACTCGACAATCCACATATCGCTTCATACACTATTACCACCGAAACTCTGATCCTACGGCGCTGGATTTCTTCATTCCAAGATCAGAGGATACAAACCACCCTCAATCCAACACCCGTACTTTCTATAACTTAGATCCTAGTTTCAAAATCTCTTCGGAAAAGCATTCGTCCAAGATTCATCCATGAATAGCCACTGCCATATTTCCTTTCTCCTTTCCGAATACTAGGTCATCCTTGATATCACTGCCAAGTCTAGATCCTCCCAATTACACAATTTCAACCACAATCCCAACATGGGTTCGGAATCCTCAAAACAATATTAGGTCACAATACTAAACCCAAGAACCTCTCCTCCTGCTACGACAGGTGACATTAACACTTGAGTTCATACCTTAGGACTTGACCTATTCTTAAATAAAGGCATCCTTAAATCTCGCGATCGAATGAACCACTAATGAGACACGCTCCCAAGAGTCTCATGGACACAAAATCAATTCAAGAAACTTCCAAAACACATGGGACCATATTTCCTAATCCTCGAGACCCAAGATCTTTCTCACATCAACCACCCGAGGTCAACTTCACTTCCTATCCATTCCGGGGCAGCACGCCGTGTTTTCTATCAGACATGGGGTCACCGCAATGATATTTTAAACCTCAAAATCCACATCTCAATCTCAAAAGGATCTGGACTGCCAAGAAGTCCAGACGCTTCGTGAATTTCTAACCTAGAGCTTCATATGCTCGATCTTAACTCCACCCAATTCATCACGCTCTCTAGGGTGACCTGGCAACCTTTCGAAGAAAAATACCAATCCAAGGACTTCAACCAAGAACCAGTCAATCTTAAACCTCAAACTGAGATTAATTACCCTAGGCCTCGAATCAACATTGATCAGTTCAAGGACCCAATCAATATCGATCAAATTCTAACATTATGGTGTCTCGACACACCATCTTTCTCTATTCCCTTCAACCAACCACAAATATTAGTAGTCTCCACCCAGGGGCCACTACTAATTTTTTCCTTGAAACCGAAGCAATTCAGATCAAGCCACTCCAAGAACACAAGCTAGGACACATAAACTAGCCAATTGAACCAAATCATCGTTTCTAACTTAGAGCTCACCTAAGTTATTGGGTCTAGGATAACCAAAACTACCCAGACAGGCTTAATCATCAAGCCTTCATTTACTCAATCGATCAATCTTAATTAATCCTAAGCTTCCGCATACGATTCAGATCAAACCTATGGCATCTCTCTTTTTCTCTGATACCAACTGTGACGGACCTGATTATTCTCCATTGAATAACCTTTGACAAAGACAACACAACTATAGTCCATAATTCATGCTTATGGATTCTACAGAAAATCCGGCAGAGTTTTTCTCTGCAACTGGACAAAAAACCAAAGTACAACCTGTTCAAAATCATCCTGCAACAAGCACACATCTATCAAAGGCTTAACTCAAAGCCTACAACACGCCACACAGGATCACACATCTGCCATATCATCAATGGCTCAAATATAGTACTCCTATCTACTATACTGGATCTAGAGAGATGCTGTCTAATGAAACCAAACTCAAAACATATATATACAGATGCGGAAGCATAACTAAATCATCATACATGCGGAAACATAAACAAATCACAAAAAAATAATAATAATGAACCAAGCTCAACCCTGAGTGGCAATCCGATCCAACTCTATGTCCCAAATCTTTCTGCACTCACCATCCAGCCAATCTCATCAAGCAAGCCTCTCCTTGCTCTAACTATCTGGCGCAAGCTAAGTGTTTTCATCTGAAAGGAAAACAACAACAGCAAGAGTGAGCTAACAGCTCAGCAAATGTAATCATAAACACCCCTCCAAGACATGCACAAGAACTGAAACGGGAGGGAATACAAGCACTCTCCATAATCAAGGAATAGGAGAGGGGAAACAGGAACAACTAGGATCACTTGATTCCTACCGTTCTCACGATTACACTGATTGGTCACCATTCGGATTCATTTGATTCTCACGGTTTTCATGATTACATCTTGGTTCACGGGATTCACACGGTTCATCTTGAATAACTGGATTCACACGGTTTCTCACGGTTCATATCTTGAACATTATTCATTTTCATTATTACGTCGTCTTTGCGCACCCCAGCTAGTAGATCGTACTAGCCAACGATGCGAGAGAACGAGGATAGGAATGTGTTCGCTACACATTCTAAAGCCACGGCTAATATTTTAGGTCGGTAGCACACGACCCTTGGTTGCATCCATGCAACAATCAATAGAGACAACTACATCTCAATATGTAGGGTCGACAGACACACCCCACACCCCCGGGGTCCAGGGCAATCCTCGTTCTTCCACAGTAGTTTCCTAAAATATACCACAGACATCACCCGCTCCCACGTGGCCAAGTATTCCTCGGGTTCACACCGCGATGGACATGGTATACTAAAGAATACTACCTATACGACTCAGGGTCCTAGTTTCAAGATTAGGTTCAACACTTGGAGAGGGAAACCCACATTTTCCACACACGATCACATCTCAGGAAATCTCATTCCCATTACAAGATCTCCAACCGGGAGATCATCTCATCACACACATCTCCATCCAGGAGATTATATCATCACAAGCACAATGTGGACTCCCTTCCATTCACGTCACGATTCTCAATATCCAATGGGACTCAATTTTCTTAATCCACAACAAATCATTCCAAGTTTACAACAGAGATTAGATCTCATACCTCAGACGATCACAAGTTACTTTGAAACCTCTGAGACTCATTCCCTTGCCTCCAGCACACGAATTCACGTTCGGGGGTTACATTTACGTTTAATTGGTTAAATGTTACTTTCGCAACGATTTTGAAGGCATATCACTTTACATTTCTCATTCCATTTCGGGTGATCACGATCGGATCTCATCTTAAACACCCGGACGCCGTACACAGTTCGATACTTGGAATTCGGACGTTCGGTTGATTCGTACACACTCTTTGTACACGAGATTTCACATTTGGGTTCGATTTAACTTATCACGAGGGAGGAAGTATGTAACTTCCCATTCATTTTCGGATTATCCACAACAGGGAACTATTAAGGCTTCCGGATGCCACGAACGGGTCAAATCTTACGGGATTCGGCATCCGGTCGATATATACACACAATTGGGACACGGGGATTCATATTCTAGGGTCATCCCATCATTTTACGAAGGTGACAACGCGCAATTATCACCTCCGGTCTTGGGTGAATAGTAACAGCGCCCATTTAAAGGGCTCGGACGCTGCGAACAGGTCAAAATGTGTGAAATTGAACCAGCGGCCGATATATATACATCATTGGGATGTGGGGATTCACATTTTGGTGTCAATTTCATGATACACGAGCGGGAAACGGGAAATCCCCAATTTTTCGTGGGTTAGGGTTTCGGTGAAACCAAACCGGGCGGATCGGACACGATTCGGACAACTAACTATATTTTCTTGGACCTCTAGGCATGGGTTTCAAGATTCTACCGTTCACCATGCGTATCGACACAAAATACCCAACAAAAATACATAAAACATCGAAAGAGAACGAGAAGTGGGTATGAGAACACTTGCCTCGACGCGTGCTTTCACTTTTATACTTGGCTCTCGGACGGAATCGGACTCCCGGGCTCGATCTCCCTTCTTCTCTCTCTAAAACCGGCGCTCTCTCTTTCTCCTCAAACCCTTGGTCGATCTGAAAATGAAGGAGAAGGAAACTCGGTGCGTACTTATACTGCGCCTGCCGCTCGAGCTGGCGCAGCCGTGCCACGGGTTGTCCATCGCTCGAGCTCCGCTCGAGCGGCCACCGAGCGGCCTCGCTTCTGGCTTTTTCGCTCGAGCCACGGCTCGAGCGCCCAGCAGGCGCAAGCCTACTGGCAGGGCTTCACCGGCCCGGACCCAAATAATTTTCCTGATTTTTCTTCCGACACCAAACCTTAATCTTTCCATAGGATTAGTATTGATCATTAACATACTAATCACCTCATTATTATCAAGTTCCTAAATCCGGAACCTAAAACATGCGAGTTTTATCGGGTAAAGCCAATGATTAAAGGCATCGGGGGCACAATGCCCTCGATCTATTCTCAAACTTTAAATAGGTAGGACAGCACAACTGCTTCATTGAGCCATTATAAGGAATTGAGAGCTCTAAGTGGGCCATTTTTTGGTAAGCAGATTTGGCAATGTGGGATGAACTAGAAGCCGGGTTACGGTGCCAGATCGTGCGCTAACCTTGATGCCACAAAGGGTGGTAGTCGATTAAGACATCAAGACGGCTTTAATTGGTCGGGTCGTGCCCTTGGCGCAATCACTTTGAAGAAATTAGAGTGCTCAAAGCAGCCCTAAGCTCTAGATACACTAGCATGAGATAACATCATTGGATTCCTATCCTATTGTTTTGGCCTTTGAGATGGGAGTAATGATTAACATGGACAATTGGGAGCATTCGTATTTCATAGTCAGAGGTGAAATTCTTGGATTTATGAAAGACGAGTAATTGTAAAAGCATTTTCTAAGGATGTTTTCATTAATCAAGAATGAAAGTTGGGGGCTCAAAGATAATCAGATACCATCCTAGTCTCAACCATAAATGATGCCGTCTTGGGATCGGCCAATGTTACTTTTAGGATGCCACCGACACCTTATGAGAAATCAAAGTCTTTGGGTTCTGGGGGGAGTAAGGTCGCAAGGCTAAAACTTAAAGCAATTAACAGAAGGGCACCACCAGGAGTGTAGCCTGCGGCTTAATTTGACTCAACACGGGAAAACTTAGTAGGTCAAGACATATTAAGGATTGACAGACTAAGAGCTCTTTGTTTTTTCAATGGCTGGTGGTGCATGGTCGTTCTTAGTTGGTGGAGTGATTTGTCTACTTAATTTCATTAACGAATGAGATTTTAGCCTGCTAACTAGTTATGTGGAACTATCCCTCCATAGCTGGCTTCTTTGAGGGATTATGGCCTTCCAGGGCACAAAAGTTTGAGGCAATAACAGTTTTGTGATGCCCTTAGATGTTTTGGGCCACACACGTGATTCATTGATGTATTCAACGCGTCTATAGCCATGGCCAATAGGCCTGGGTAGTCTTTAAAATTTCATCATGATGGGGATAAATCATTGCAATTGTTGGTCTTCAATGAGGAATACCTAGTAAGTGTTAGTCATCAACTTGCGTTGACTACATCCCTGCCCTTTGTACACATCGCCCATTGCTCCTACCGATTGAATGGTTTGGTGAAGTGTTCGGATTGCGACGACGTGGGTGTCTTCCTGCTGGCGATAAGTCCACTAAACCTTATCATTTAGAGGAAGGAGAAGTTGTAACATTGTCTCCATAGGTGAACTGTGGAAGGATCATTGTCAAAAATTGCTTGGTGGAGCGACTCATGGACCTGTTGAAATAAATCGTCAGGGGTGCAGTGCCTAATGCGGCACAGCGCCTTCGACTTCTAACCGAGCCCATGCCTTATAATCTGCTCCAGGAGCGGCAATGGGCGTGCTAGGTTAGGCTTGGCACAAGAACGAACCATGACACAAATCGTGCCAGGGAATAGTAACATAGCATACATTGCCTTGTCGCCAGATACCCGATGAATGAGGTGGTGACTTGCCATATCTGTACAACTCTCAGCAGCAGATATCTCGGCTCTAGCATTGATGATGAATGTAGCAAAATGTGATACTTGGTGTGAATTGCAGAATCCTGTGAACCATCGAGTCTTTGAACACAAGTTGAACCCGAAGCCTCCAAGCTGAGGGCACATCTACCTGGGCGTCACGCATTGTGACGGAGTGGAATTTTTTTTTTACTTCAAAAATCTTCCCGTCAGAATTCTTTCAAAGCTATGTCCAGCAGGTTTATTTGAAAGCAATCTGGAATTTATTTTCTCAATATGCTGCCCGGTAGATTTGGCACATCAGCAGTCCAGAATTTACTTCTTCAACACCTGCCCGGTAGATTTGCTTTAAAGGAAGGCTGGCAACTTAAGATGTTAGGCAAATTTAACTTCAAGTAGCCCAGTGAGGTGCTTACCAAAACACACCAGCAAAAACCGTCCGGCATTTGTTTTCTCAAAAGCCGGTCAGCATTTTGCTTCATAATTTCAATCCTTTGCTAGTCAACGAAACCACTCAAATTTTCGGTCAACAACCACATAATTCTAGTCAACATTTCATCCTTAAATTTTCGGTCAACAACCACATAATTTGGGTCAACATTTCATCCTCAAATTTCTGGTCAACAACCACATAATTCTGGTTAACATTTCATCCTCAAATTTTCGGTCAACAACAGCATAATTTCGGTCGACATTTCATCAACTCCATCCTTCATCATCCTTCATCAACTTCGGCCACTTCCTTATCATCATCAACTTTGGCCTCCATCACCCACACCGTCTTAACCGGCCTCCTCAACCATACCATCAACTCCGGCCTCCACTCCATCAACTTTGGTCTTCTCCTTCTCAACTCTAGCCATCTCATTGCTTAAATTTTTCTTCTTTTTTTTACAAGGCCTAATTATCATGTTACTTTTAAGATCGGGATCTCACAATTCTCCCCTCCTAAAGGAAATTTTGTCCTCGATATTTAAATGAAGTTACTAACCCTAAGTGAACAAGTGGGGATACTTGCTCAGAATTTCTTCTTCATGTTCCCAAGTTACCTCTTCATGTGAATGATTCCTCCAAAGCACCTTTACCAAGGAGATTGTTTTTGTACATAGCTTTCGCTCCGTCAAGTCCAAAATCTGCATCGGTTCCACCACGTAGGATACATCTTTGTCAATTATCAAAGGCTCAAACTCGATCACATGTGCAAGATCATGGACATATTTCCCGAGCATTGATACATGAAACACATCATGTGCTTCCACCAAGCATTGTGGTAGCACCAGCCTATAGGCTACTTCTCCGATACTCTCTAAAATCTCAAAGGGGCCAATGAATCATGGCTTCAGCTTTCCTTTTACCCCGAATTTGGATGTCCCCTTAGATGGCTTTAGAAATACAAAGTCACCTACATTAAACTTCAATGCTGATCTCCTCCGGTCTGCATAGCTCTTCTGTCTGCTCCGGTAACCCTTAAATTCTCATGTATAAACTTTATCTTCTCCACCATCTCTTTTACAATTTCAGGGCCTAAAATTATTTTATCTCCGGTTTCCTCCCAGTGGATCGGCGATCTACACTTCCTTCCATATAATGCCTCAAAAGGAGCCATGCCTATGCTTGCTTGATAGCTATTATTATATGCGAACTCCGCCAAGGCAAAGTAATTATCCTAAGTCCCTTTTATTTCCAAGATCGAAGCTCTTAAAGTATCCTCAAGGATCTGGATTGTCCGTTTTGACTGGCCGTCGGTCTACGGATGATAGGCAGTACTGAACTTCAACTACGTCCCCAATTCTTTATGCAGAACTTCAACTCCGTCCCCAATTCTTTATGCAAGCTTTCCCAAAACCTTGAAACAAAATGAGAATCCCTATCAGATACAATCGAAGTAGGCACACCATGAAGTCGGACTATTTCATTCACATATAGTTGTGCCAGTTTATCATGAGAGTAAGTCATCTTGGTTGCCAAAAAATGGGCTGACTTCATTAGTCGGTCAACGATAACCCAAACGGTGTCATGATTTTTGGGAGTCCTTGGTGGACCAGACACAAAATCCATAGTAACATCCTCCCATTTCCAACTTGGAATCGGCATCGGTTGTAATAACCCAGAGGGCTTTCTTCTTTCATCCTTTACTTGTTGGCACACAAGACACTTTTTCACGTAAGCCGTAACGTACCTTTTCATGTTCCTCCACCAAACTATTTTCTTCAAATCCTGATACATCTTATTCACTCCTGGATGGATCGTGTATCGAGATCGATGGGCTTCCTTTAAAATTTTCTCCTTTAATTCTTTATCGTCCGGCATACACAGGCGGTCCCTAAATCTCAACACTCCATCTGAACGAACATTAAAATCAATTTGGAATCTTTATTCAGATCACCCATAATATTCATAAGAAATGGGTCATTCACCTGCTTTCCCTTAACCTCATTCAACATCTCCATTTGTTTAATCTGTAACCTCGCCATATAGCCTGATCGGTGGCTCAGAGCATCGACAACTATATTAGCTTTTCTCGACTTATATTGTATTTCACAGTCATAATCTTTTAAAAAATCCACCCACCTTATTTGTCTCATATTAAGCTCCTTTTCTGAGAAGAGATATTTCAAGCTTTTGTGATCATAGTAGACAAGGAACTTTTCACCATACAGGTAGTGTCTCCAAATTTTCAAGGCAAACACTACTGCAGCAAGGTCCAGATCATGCGTCGGGTAGTTCTTCTCATGCGTCTTTAGCGTTCTGGAACCATAAGCTACCACCTTTCCATTTTGCATTAATACACATCCTAGTCCGGCCTTAGAAGCATCACAATACACTTCAAAACCTCCCGAGTCATCCGGAATAGTTAGCCCCAGAGCTGTCGTTAAGCTATCCTTCAACTTCTGAAAGCTCCGGTCACACTCTTTCGTCCAGTCAAACTTGGCTTCTTTCATTGTCAGCTGCGTCTAGGGCATGGTGATCTGGGAAACATTCTCCACAAAAAGCCTATAAGAACCGGCCATGCCAAGAAAACTTCGGACTTCAGTAAGAGACGTTGGTCGATTCCAATTTGTAATGGCCTCCACTTTCTTCGGATCTAAAACAATTCCTCCATTGGAAATCACATGTCCTAAAAATATCACTTCCTCCAACTAGAATTCACACTTTTTTCAACTTAGCATACAACTTTTCTTCCCAAAGTACTTGGAGTACAATCCTCAAATGGGTTTTATGCTCCTCATGGTTCTTAGAGTATATCAAAATATCGTTTATAAATACCACCACAAACTTATCTAGGTAAGGCCTAAATACCCTATTCATCAAATCCATAAATGCTGCCGAAGCATTTGTAAGACCAAAATGCATTACAAGAAATTCAAAGTGGTCATACCTTGTTCTAAAAGCAGTTTTGGCTACATCTTCCTGCTTAATCCTCAATTGATGATATCCAGACCTCAAATCAATTTTTAAAAACACCCGAGACCCTTGTAATTGATCAAACAGGTCATCAATACGAGGCAAAGGATATCTATTTTTAATTATGATTTTATTTAGTTCAAGGTAATCCACACATAGCCACAGAGATCTGTCCTTTTTCCTTACAAATAAGACCGGAACTCCCCATGGTGATACGCTTGGTCTAATAAACCCTCTATCTTACAATTCTTGCAACTACAATTTTAGTTTCTTCAATTCAGCGGGTGCCATCCGATATGGTGCTTTGGAAATTGGCACAGTACCAGGAATAACCTTGATTTCAAATTCAATCTCCCTGTGAGGAGGTAGTCCAGGCAACTCCTTTGAAAAAACATCTTCAAAATCACACATTACCAAAATATCTTTCGTTGGCGCACTATAACTCCAAATAGTGCTAGCATATGCTAAGAAGCTTGGCATCCATCTTTCACCAGATGCTTAGCATGTAGGGTAGAAATCATTAGAGGTATTTCCTATCTCCTAATACCTAGAAATGGGAAGGGTTCAACTCCAGGGATATTGAAACACACCTTCTTTTGAAAGCAATCAATATTGGCATAGTACCTTGCTAGCCAGTCAATTCCTAAGATGACATCAAAATCATCCATATCTAGTAATATCAGATCTACTATTAGGCATTTTCTATCCACCTCTTTTTTTTTTATTGGTAAGTAATTAATTGCATTAAATTAAAGTAAAATGTACAACGAACTATGTTTTTTTACCAAGTGTTTTGCCGACTTGGGAAAAGAAACATAGATAAAAGGGAACCCCTACATCCATGACAAAAGTCATAAAGAAATAAAATTACAATAATGTTCGATTATTATAAAGGAAAACCCTTCCAGAAACACGTGCAAATTATTCCACACTCAAGCCACTCCAGCTAAAAGGAGAGAAAAATCCACACCGGAAATCACTTACAAAAGCCACTCCGGAACCCTGTAATCTAAAAGCACTCCGGACATATGCCACAAAGGCCATAGCTCACATCAGTCCACTCCGGCCCAAAAAGGATCACTCCGAAATTTTGACACTCCGGAAAATTGCGCAAGGCCACTCCGGCCAAAAACCCTGCCACTGTAGCAAAAACAATCCGTCTACAAAGGCCACTCTGCTTCGAGAAGAACTCCGGCTTCAGAATCCACTCCGTCCTCAAAGACACTCCACCATTGAACAAAGGCCACTCCGACCTCCAAATGGTGAAGCAATGGAAAGCCGAAAATGAACGCAGGATCACAAGACAAGCCATTCCGGATTCATCACGTCACTCCGTCCTGAAAGAGAGCGTAGCAAACACGGCCACTCCGTTCAAAGTACTCCATCCAAAGCACTCCGAAAAACTCCATCAAAAAGTACACACTTTCACTCCAGACAATCTACACACCGAAAAGATGAACTCCAGACAACAGCACTCCGGAAAAGAAGAACACCGGAAAAAAGCACTCTGGTTTTTTTTTTTTTTGGGGGGGGGGGGGAAACACTCCGCCCACAATTTGGTGGAGCGCAGGAGCCCCAGAAAAGATCGCAGAAAGTCCACTCCGTCCAAGAGGAGCATCAAGCACTCCGTCCAGCAGGGAGCACACTCCAGTTCCGGAGTGCCAGAGAAGACAGCACTCCGAAAACGGGATTTACAAAAGCAGTCCGGATTTCGGAGTGCAGAAAAGGCACTCCGGAAAAACAGGCACTTCAGCATCCGGAGCACAAAGAGCACTCCGGGTTTAGAAGTAAGCAATTTTTTTTTTTTTATAATGCATTCCGGATCCGGAGTGCCATAGAAGATAGCACTCCGATCCCAGGATTATACAAAAGAGTCCGGATTCCGGAGTGCTTAAAAAGCACTCCGGACTCAAAGGCAGACCGGAATCCAGAGTACACGGAGCACTCCGAATCCAGGGAATAAAGAAAGCAAAAGCCGGATTTCGGAGTGTAGAAAAGGCACTCCAGAATCAATAACACTCTGGATTTCGGAGCACAGTGAACACTCCGGAATCAAAGCAAATATGAAGAAAATAATTTTTTTTTTATAAAAGAGGGACTACAGTAGCGCTCCAGGACCGGAGCCACAGAAGTAAAAGAAACCCAGAAGAAGACACAGAGCAGGAAGCCTTCAGAAACAAGATCCACACAATACGAACCACTCCGGAAGCCAAAACACCACAAGAGCTACTCCGGTCAGACTTCATCCACCGATCAGCGATCAAACCAAAAATCACTCCGGGGTAAGTTGGTCCATGGGATGATCCACCTATCCAAGATACGCCTGTGCTGCAGATTAGCAGTATGATGGGAAACCTCCAGCTTTCCCCGAACTGCCGCAAAAATCTGGGAAACCAGTTGTGTGACGTTGAGGTTCCCCGCATTCTTAAACATACGTTGATTCCTCTCCTTCCAGATGAAGTAGACGGAAGCAGCAAGGGAGAGGCGAAAAGATGAGGACTTGAGATTTTTGCCCTTCCACCGATTTGCAGCCCATAAGATATTAGCATTCCAATTAGGGTGGGGCCACCTACAACCAGCCTTATGGCGCACCCTCCGCCAGACGGCCGCCGAAAAATGACATTTAAAGAACAGATGGTCATGACTCTCCGTATCAGACGAGCAGAGAACACATAGCACAGGAATGTGAAGGTATCTTCCAATCCTGTCAAGAGTGCTAAGTCTATGGCGGATTGCCAGCCAAAGGATAAACGAGTGGGCTGGGATTGACAATGGGCTCCAGACTAGGTAGGACCACTCCACCACTCCTCTCGATGTACGGAAAAGCCCATAAGCAGATTTTGAAGAGAAGACCCCAGTGGGGTCAGCAGTCCAGACCACGACATCATTGATCGATGGATCGGGGAGGTATGAAGGCATGTTTGTCACAATCCTATCAACCTCCATATCATAAAGGTTAGGCCAAAACCACTCCCCATTTCTGATAATATCCTTAACCTTAGCATCCAAGGGCAGACCAGATATACACCTGATTCTCTCGCTGAATCTCTCATGGAGCGGTCCCAGTGGGTGCCAAGAGTCCAACCAAAGGAAGGTGTCATTACCGTTCCCAACATGATGATGAATCTTGGAGCGAAGAGCTACACGGGTACACTCTGGGTACACACACTCTGGGTACACAATGTCAGTCACTATTGAGGATCCAGTAGAGGTCGACATAACTAAAGAAAAGTCCAAAATTCTTGGGCTAGATATAATATAACATGCAAATTGTGGAAAAACAAATGAATGCGTAGACCTCGAATCAAATAAAACAGAGGTTGGAACTCCACAAATAAGAAGGGTACCTTCAGCAACATTTGGTGACATCTCAGGGTCTTGTATCGTCACTGCAAAAGCCTTAGCTGTAACTGTTGGCTTCTTTGCTTCACCTCTCTTGGGAAAAGGACAATCTTGCACCATGTGACCTTGTTGGCCACAGTTAAAGCATGCTCCGGTCAACCTAAAATAAGGCCGCCTAGCATTGTTTCTTCCATAATAAGCACAGCCAGTGACTATTGTTTGGGACTTTGTCACTGGTTGGGATTCAACTATACTTTTCCCTTTAACTGTTGTTTTTGCCTTCTTAGATGTTCCCGAGGGTGCCACATTCGAACCGGAGCTAAAACTTGCCCTGCTAGCGGCTTTCTTTGCGAAAACCTTTTGTATCTCCAGCTCCTTCTCAAATATTAACGCCCGATCTAAAATATCTGTGTATGTCTAAAGCTTTTGGGTCACTAGCTGCCGTCTAATATCGTCCCTTAGTCTTTGCAGGAAATTCTTTGCTTTCCTCAATTCATCCTCCATAAAGTACGGCGCAAAATGAGATAACTCCGTAAACTTTACATCATATTCAGCCACCGTATGGGTCCCTTGTCTTAGCCACGTAAACTCCCTCTCCTTCTGGTCTTGAAGATTGGAGGGAAAGTATTTTTCCAAGAATGCTTCCTTAAACATATCCCAAGTGATTTCTTCATCGGGCACCCCAAATGCCCTCTTTTGCATCGTCCACCAACTATCAGCCTCTCCTTCCAGTTTATAGGCTGCAAAGGTAACTTTTTCCTAGTCTCTGCATCTTATTACTGTGAAGATCTTTTTCATTCTTCTTATCAAGATATTAGCTTTGTCTGGATCTGGTTCTCCCAAGAATTCTGGCGCTCTCTCCGCCATAAATTTATCATACGTCATTTGAGCAGGATTTATCGGAGCTATCTCTGGTGCTGGGACTGGAGCTGGGTCTGGTGAGGGTACCGGAGCTGGCTCTGGTGCTGGGATCGGAGCCATATGGCATTGCTCCATAGACTCAATTATGTTTGTCATTCTTCCCAATAGGTTAATATATTCTGCTTTGTGATCATAGGGCATATTAGCACCACCTCGGCCTTTTCTTCTACTTCTTCTACTGGCCATTTATATCATATTATGGAGAACAAGACAATATTAATTGGTCTCAAAGAATCAAGTTACAGGAAGGGTTCACAGTTATGTAGGAAAAGTGTAGGACCGGCCTAAAGGTTTACATCTAACTTCCTACCAATCTTAAACCATCCTCAGTCTTGTCCTGCCTATGCTTCTGGTTTATGATCAATCATTCCAAAGGCATCTCATTATTCATCTCTGATACCAACTGTGATGGAGCAGATTTTTTTTTTACTTCAAAAATCTTCCCGTCAGAATTCTTCCGAAACTAAGTCCAAGATGAAGAAATCAAGGGAAACGGTCCAGACTAGACCAACACATGCACGCGTACAAAGAATACAGACTTTAAATATGTATATAAATTCACAGTGCAAACACAGGATCATCCAATGCCATGTAATATTCACAGCTTTAACTCTTTTAACATTTAATTTCATCAAACCAAAATTCTTACCGAGATGCCATTCGAATACCTGGTTATAACCAAAAGTTAATGGCAGAAGCAAATGTATACAAGTGGAATCATAGCCATTCATTCATAGTTTGAGATAAAGACATTCAACACTATCAAATTCTCCAAAAATCTTCATCGGGCTTTCCGATTCCAAAATTCCTCATGACTAAGCTTGTCTATTCCTGCTCATCCAGTATCAATTCTATCATTACATCTGGAGGAGAAAAATTATAACAGAGTGAGACGAAGCTCAACAAGGCACCAAAAACATGCAATATAAATCATGAATGTGATAACATAGAGTTATAGGAAATACCGAGGTTCATTACGGATACTGATTCCGAAGCCCAAGTCCGAAATCAATTTTTCAAGGTTCACTGTTGGATACAAATTTACAGGGTACAAAATTTCTATATTTTAAAGCTAACTTTCGAAATACAAAGCTCAGTGTTAAAATCAAAAATTCACATTACATTATCTATTTCCAAAGTTCTTACACAGTATTAAATTTCTGAAGTTTATAGACCCTACCAGGAAGGGGGGAGAATAATCAATGGGAGATTGTGTTCACTCCACATAATCAAAGGCCATAGTTCGATAATCATATCAATTTCCATTTCCATTCAAAATCCAAAGTCCATAG
This sequence comes from Nepenthes mirabilis, assembly GCA_025585075.1. NCBI lineage: Eukaryota > Viridiplantae > Streptophyta > Magnoliopsida > Caryophyllales > Nepenthaceae > Nepenthes > Nepenthes mirabilis. The sequence goes on along the minus strand of JAODPA010090542.1, from coordinate 7,097 downwards.
TTCCATATCTCTGTCCTCTCTTTACGTCCTGAGGAGGGGTGGACCACGTATCACTCCATGGACAGAGTTACCCTTGATTACCACTGTAACGTTCTAAGGCATGCCGAAGAACCTTATCTAACTGCTTCATAGTTTTAGGTCCGAAGCACTTATTCAAGGTTCAAACAAAATTCATCATATTTTCAAGGCCGATTTCATAGTTCACACAATCCAGGCTCCGGTCAATATTCAAAAGACCTTCACCCTTTTAACGTTTCAGTTTTCGTACAGAATTTTCATGCAAAGTAGTCCGATCATAAAATGAACAGAAACATGATCCAGCATACAAAAATCAATGTGGAGAGCTATATTCATGCAAGACAATTCTGGTAGTAATTTGAATAATAAAACACGTGCTAAACATGAACCAGAGTTAGGAATTTACAAAACGTGAAACTTAGTTAAGATTCCTGCATGCTTCGTGATGAAACTTATACTTGTCAAAACAATGGTATAGAAAACAAATTCTGAAGTATACTTGTATTAAAACATTATTACAATCTAAACTTGACAACAGAGGTACACTTGTCTGATTTCCAAATTCTTTCACCCCAATCGGCCTAAAGCTCCCTCTTCCTCTTCGCCTCTTACTTCTTATTTCACGGACTTTCTAAATCATTTTTCAGATTATGAGCTCAGTATTTATAGAGAATGGATTAGGTGGTAGCAAGTGAGGTAAGTCACCTGCTCGTACTTTCTTTTTCTAGAAGGTCAACAATGTAGGTAGGAGTGGTTTACCTACTCTGGGTAGTTGGAAAGAGGTCAACTGGATAGGTAAATCTACTTTGGTAGATTTTTAAGATCAGTCCTTAATCCAATTTTAATCTACTCCGGTTGTTTTCCCATCCTCAAAGCTTCCCAGAATTAGTCCTCACAGCAGGCCCGCAAAGCTGTCCGGCAATTTCCTCGTCAAACTGCTACCCGGTAGATTTGCCACATCAGTAGTCTAGCAGGTTTATTTGAAAGAAGTCTAAAATTTATTTTCTCAATATGCTGCCTGGCAGATTTGGCAAATCAATAGTCCAGCAGTCTGGAATTTACTTCTTCAATAGCTGCCCCACAGATTTGCTTTAAAGGCAGGCTGGCAACTTAAGTGGTTAGGCAAATTTAACTTCAAGCAGCCCGGTGAGGTGCTTACCAAAACACGCCAGCAAAAGCCGTTCGGCATTTGTTTTCTCAAAAGCCGGTCAGCATTTTGCTTCAGAATTTTAGTCCTTTGCTGGTCAACAAAACCACTCAAATTTCCAGACAACAACCACATAATTCCGATCAACATTTCATCCTCAAATTTCTGGTCAACAACCACATAATTCCAGTCAACATTTCATCCTCGAATTTTTGGTCAACAGCCACATAATTTCGGTCAACATTTCATCAACTCCATCCTTCATCAACTTCGGCCATTTCCTTATCATCATCAACTTCGGCCTCCATCACCCACACACCATCAACTTCGGCCTCCATCACCCACACTGCCTCAACCGGCCTCCTCAACCACAACATCCACTCCGGCCTCCACTCCATTAACTTTGGTCTTCTCCTTCTCAACACCGGCCATCTCATTGCTTAAATTTTTCTTTGTTTTTTCCCAAGGCCTAATTATCATGTTATTTTTAAGATTGGGATCTCACACGCATAGCGTTGCCCCCAAGCAAGCCTTTGGGTCTCTACATGCTAGGTTGGGGCAGAGAGTGGCCTCCCGTGCATTGTTGTCTGATTGGCCTAAAATCGGAGCTCAGTGACTGCACCACGACGTTTGGTGGTTGACAAGGTGTTGGCTAAGGTTTCATCATTTTGCATTCAGTACGTCACCCGTGAAGCTCGCATGACCCTACCGCATTGTCCATACAACACAAACGTAGCGACCTTTGGTCAGGCGGGGCTACCCACTGAGTTTAAGCATATCCGTAAGCAGAGGAAAAGAAACTTAGAAGGATTCCCCTAGTAATGGGGAGTGAATTGAAAAGTGCAAAGATTTACAATCGCGAAGCTCCGTCGTCTGAATTATAGTCTGGAGAAGAGTCCTCCATGACGGACAGAGCCCAGGTCCCTTATAAAGGGGCACCAGAGAGGGTGAGAGCCCAATCGTGCTCAGACCTTGTCACACCACAATGTGCTATCGGTGAGTTGTGTTGTTTGGTAATGCAGCCTCAAGCAGGTGGTAAATTCTGTCCAATGCTAAATAATGGCGAGAGATCGATAGCAAACAAGTACCATGAGGGAAAGATGAAAATGACTTTGAAAAGATAGTCAAAGAGTGCTTGAAATTGTCAGGAGGGAAGCAAATGGGGGCTTGCAATGTGCCCCGGTCAGATGCAAAATGGTCACAAGACGACTCATCGATCGGCTCGGGGCATAGGTCGACGTAGATTGGGGTCGGCTAAAACCCAAGCCATTGATGAGCTCAGGAGTATCATCCTAGCGATCACGGATGACAGTGTGTTGTCACGACGTGCTTGGCACCTGCATGCTCTGGCCATTCACCCATAGGCCCGCCAAATGGGGGGCACTATCAGGTGAGTCAACAGGTGAGTAAACTATACAGCGCAAGAAAGCTGTTTGGCAGGATCCCCTCACGGGCTGCACTATCAACCAACCTTGATCTTCTGAGAAGTATTCAAGTGAGAGCATACCTGTCGGGACCCGAAAGATGGAAAACTATGCCTAAGTGGGGTGAAGCAAAAGGGAACTCTAGTGGAGGCCCAAAGTAATACTAATGTGCAAATTGTTCAACTGACTTAGGTATAGGGGCAAAAGACTAATTGGACCATCTAGTAGCTGGTTCCCTCCGAAGTTTCCCTTAGGATACCTAGAGCAAGAATACGAGTTCTATCGGGTAAAGTCAATGGTTAGAGGCTTTGGAGGCACAACACCCTCGACCTATTCTAAAACTTTAAATAGGTAGGACGGCACGGCTACGTCATTGAGGTACGACACGAAATCGAGAGCCCTAAGTAGGCCATTTTTGGTATGCAGAATTGGTGATGTGGGATGAACTGAAAGCCGGGTTACAGTGCCGAACTACGCGCTAACCTAGATCCTACAAAGGGTGTTAGTCGATTAAGACAGCAGGATGGTGGTCATAGAAGTTGAAATCCACTAAAGAATACGTAACAACTCAACTGCTGAATCAACAAGCCCCAAAAACGGATGGTGCTTAAGCACGCAACCTACACTGGGCCATTAGGGCAAGTGCTAGGCCCAGATAAGTAGGAGGGTGCGGTGGTCGCTAATAAACCTGTGGCACTTGCCAGGGCGAAGTGGTTGTTGATGCCGATCTTGGTGGTAGTAGCAAATATTCTAATGAGTACTTTGAAGGCCGAAGAGGGGAAATGTTCGATGTGAACGGCACTTATACATGGGTTAGTCGATCCTAAGAGACGGGGGAAACCCATCCGATAGCGCACCAGCGCAAGCTTCGAAAGCAAATCGGGTTAAAATTCCTAAACCAAGACGTGGCGGTTGTCAACAACGTTATGGAGTCTGGAAACATCGACAGGGGCCTCGGGAAGAGTTATCTTTTTTGTTTAACAACCTGCCCACCTTGGAAATGGCTTAGCCAGAGGTAGGGTCCAGCGGCTAGAAGAGCACCACACGTTGCATGGTGTCTGATGCTCCCCTGGCGGGCCATGATAATCTTGTGGACTGAGTGCAACCATGCTCGGTCATACTCATAATTGCATCAGGTCTCCAAGGTGAATAGCCTCTTGTCGATGGAACAATGTAGGTAAGGAAAGTCAACAAAATGGATTTGTAACTTCGAGAAAAGGATTGGCTCTTAGGGTTGGGCATGGGGTCCCAGTCCCAAACCCATCACTGTCGGTAGACTGCTCGAGCTACCCTCATGGAGAGAGCGGGTCACCGCGTGCTGGCTGGGGGATAGATTAGGAATGGCTCCCTTGGGGGCCTTCCCTTGGCTTCAAACAACTGACTCAGAACTTGTATTGACAAGGGGAATCCGACTGTTTAATTAAAACAAAGCATTACAATGGTCCCCAAGGATGCTAATGCATTGTGATTTCTACCCCAGCAACGACCTTGTTGTGCTAGGCAGCACCTCGGTTGCTCCTCAATGCAACTAGTGTCACAACCAGTGTGTCCCAGTAGTGCCCTTGTCACTGCCCAGCACCACTTGTGTTGCACCCAACAGCTCCCCAGCGTGCCCCAGCACCTCCCATGTCATGCCCAACAGTGCCCTTGTTGTGCCTAGTGGGTCCCTGCGGTGCCCGTGTCATCCCTAGCAGCAACCAGGTTGATCTAGCATCACCCTTGTCACACCATTGTGGCACCCAACAACTTGTTGCACCTAAAGGCATCCTTGTTGCACACTGTGACACCCGTGTCACACTGAAGTAGTGCCCTTGTCGCCCAAGGAGTGCTCCAGCAGTGCCCTTGTTACCCCCGTGTCTTTCCCGGCAATGCTTGGGTCACTCCCCAGCACGAGCTGTGTTGCTCCCAGTAGCTCCCCAGCTTGCCCCGCTGATGCCCTTGTCGCACCAGCTGATCCCTTTTCACCCAGTAGCTGTGTTGTTGCACCCGTGCTACTCCCTTGTTGAACCCTAGCAGTGCCTTTATTGTGCCCAGCAGTGCTGGTGTTGCACCCGTGTGGCACCCCTGCCGGTCCCTTGTCACAACCAGTAGCACCCATGTCACTTGTCGCGTCCATCGTGCCCTAGTAGCTCCCGTGTCGTACCCCATCGGTGCCCTTGTTGCACCCGTGCAGCTCACTTGTCACTACCTAGCAGCGCCCCAGTAACAACCTTGTCTTTTTTTTTTTTTTTTGGTAAGTAAGTATTTTGGATTAATGGGAGAAAAATTACAAAATCTATGTTTTATCTCCAAGTGTTTTGACTTGGAGATAAAACATAAATGCTAGGGCATGCCCCGAGCACGTGGTACATCAGAAAATACATAAAACCTCTTGGATGACACCAAACGACTGATTAACAGAATATGAAATCTATCTAATACATGATCAGACACATCATCACTCGACTGGATCAACTCAGCAAAAACGAATTGCAGCATGCCCTTCTTCGCCGAACAGGGCAGAAGAACCATCAGACTCCGGCTCAAGTGCACTCCGGGAAAAGGCACTCCGGCAATTTCACACCGACAAACATGCACTCCGGCATTTGCACTTCGGCATTTGCACTTCGGCATTTGCACACCAGCAAGAAAGCACTCCGGCGGATTGCACTTCGTCTCATTGCACTCCAGCATATATCACAGATCACTCAGGCAATTTCACTCTGGCAAAAAGCACTCCGGCATTTTTCACTACGGCAAAAAGCACTCCGCTTTTTCAACACCGGCCAATTACACTCCTGCACGCCGGATTTAACCTTCCAGCTGCAAATCTTCACTCCGGCTTATAAGCGACAAACCACTTCGGCATCCAAGAGCGCAAAAAAACCACTCCATCCATAATGGGCCCAATAAGCCAAATCTCTCCGTCCTTCAAGACGCCCTTGAAAATCACTCCGGCAAGGATCGCTCCCGTAATTTGCACTCCAGCCAAAGCACTCCGGGAGAAGAACGCTCCGCACATTGTACACCGGAGTTTATACTACGGCAAAATTGCACTCCGGAAAACGGAGAACAGGCACACGATACGCACTTTTTTTTTTTATCCACTCCGGATTCCGGAGTTCATGACACTCCGGAATCCAGAATTCCCAAAAATTTTTTTTTTTTGGCAACACTCCGGATTCCGGAGTTCATGACACTCCGGGATACGGAGGGCCAAATTTTTTTTTTTTAACGGGATCCACTCCGGAATCCGGAGTTCCCAAATTTTTTTTTTAATGGCAACACTCCGGATTCCGGAGTTCATGACACTTCGGAATACGGAGGTCCAAATTTTTTTTTTATAAGGGGATCCACTCCGGATACCGGAGTTCCAAATTTTTTTTTTTAGAAAAAAAAAGGCAGCTCCCAAAAACAACCTCAAGGAGACAGTTCGATTCCACGCAGATCACTCCATGCGCAAAGCATAAAAACATCCAAGAGAGCAGCAGCAGTCCATCACAATTTGACCATTAACTGAAAGCCACCGCGAACGCCAGGATCAAATCCATCCGAGCAAGGCAACTGAAGCAGCAGGTATGATCAGCCCTCAGTGCAGGTCAGGGTAAATGCAGATTATCCAAAAAACTGCAGCATCAGATGTGACCAACCCAAAAAGGTAGAACATCAGCAGCCAATTGAAAACGTGTCCAGGACCATCTACACAGCCAAATCCAGCGAGACCGAGACCCGCCCCAAAATTACAGAGCCCCCAACCGAGAAATGGCAGCATCAGGAACCAATTGCCTTCGTGTTAAGTCCATACTTCAGCAATCAGCAGACAGCATAGCAGAAAAAACCAGAGCTCACCAATCAATTAAATGGCAAACTCATCAAACTCCAACAACACCCCGCCATAAGACATCACGAATATTATCTGAACATGATATTACATCCTAATCGCCCACTTCATTAAGGCCTCCAAATCAGCAGATCATGCCCCAGCAACAGCAACAAATTCAAAATCCTCCATCAATTAGATGACAGGAAGGACCAAACCATAACCTCGCCAGACTCAAACTCAGAAAGCCAAACAGAGAGTGCAGATATAGCAGCAATGCGTGGCATCACCATCTAACCCCCACATTCCCGTTGCCAAACCCGAACAGCATCAGAAAGACCAAACTTGCAACTGAACTCAAGTCTACCCCTATTGCCCAACCCAGCAAATCAGGACAAGCAATTGACCTCAGCATTTAACTTCTTCGACTGCGCCAGCAGATCTTCTTTTTTTTTTTTTTTATAAACCCCAACGCATCTGGAATGACCTAGAGCCATCCCTGTCAGACATCGATATGGTCATAAGTTTAAGTCTAACACCATTGACCACCGAAGCGGAGAGCTGGGAGGAGTCTTGGGGAGGAGATTTCTGGAATATTCGATGATTGCGTTCCATCCATAAGAAGTAGACAATGGCGGCTAAAGATAAGCGTTTAGAGACAACCTGAAGACTTTTCCCTTTCCACAAAGAAGAGGCCCAAAGAATATTT
>JAODPA010090531.1:1350-23659 GCA_025585075.1 Nepenthes mirabilis | reverse complement strand
TATTTTATTTAAGACATAAAATAAATATTTTAATTTATTTTATTGTATTGTAAGTAAAGATGATATGAGACAAATAGCATTATCCTTTTTCACCGGGTCATACAAGTGGCTCTGTAGAGATCAAAAAATAAATTCAGGTATGTCGTTTTATGTGCTATCTTACATTACAATATGTGCTACACTATTTCATCTCCCCCATACATCTTCAACCATCAAACCTACAAGACCGAAACGCACAGATCGAAGGACACGTAATTTGAACCGGGTTATAAAATCAAGATTATCTTGATTACGATGATCAAGATTCATGGCAAGAATACAGAGAGGAAGGGATTGCTTCGACTTGTCGGCCTTCACAGAGTCGATCATGCAAAGTGCGTAAAGGTACTTAGAGCAAGGAACCTTGAATTTCGCCGTGTCGTTGCTCCACTTTCACATCTTTCCTTCTTGCTGTGAGAGGGGAATTCTTGATCGCGAATCTGCCTAGGCTGAGGAAAATTAAATAATTGATTAGCTGCAAAACGGAAAGAGTCTTGACACAGTAGTAGAATTATCGTTGTATGATGCGTTTGAGCTGTGACAATAATCTTTTGCAAGACCCAAAATAGAATTGACAGTTCCCCAAAACTCACACAGAATTTCGTATACATGGCTGCCATTTATTAGGGGCAGAAAGGATTTTCAAGGTAGACGTGTGAATTACCCTGAAAAAAACATAAGAAAAGCAGTAAAAAGTGCAGCTGATCGTGCTCATTTGTTCAGTACAGCTTTGTAGAGTGCATGATGGCATTGCATATGGGCACAACCATTTAAATATACATATGCCAGCACAGGTCACTTAGTATCACGAAAAAATCACGATATGTTGTCATATAGACGATTTATTGGCTAATATTCACTTTTCAGTTTGCAATTTTCAAATTTTGTTTCTTTTAATATATCTGATATTGATACGTATTATCAAATTTGTCCAATACTTATATGTTCGTGACAGATACTAACATGGATATAGATATTTTCATCTATGACACAACACAGCTCGTACACAGTGAGAGGTCGAGATTCTTTATGATCAATGCTTCTTACTAAGCACCTTCACTTTCAAATGCACACTCGGGAGAGCTATGCCCCCGCAATGACAAGATGATATGGTTGCCCATTGAAAAAAGACATTTTCCGTAGAGATATAAGATTAGGCGTGAACAAGAACAGAAACAGCAAATAGTTCAGTACACCATGGAAAGAAGTGCTTTATCGAACCCTGCATATTCAAGCCCCACTATACTACAAGTGGCAAGGTTCTCAAACAATATAAACAAAAAACTAATATTAGAATCCTTAAACCATAATAACAATGAACAACACGATCCTCTAATGTAAACAAAAAAAAAAAGAGATGTTTGATGTACCAGGTTAAAACAGCTGGGCCAACATTAAGTAAAATGCCAACATAGATTTTTCAAATGCAGAAATGAAAATAACTATTCCCATCTATCAGTTGAACCGATAGCACTTCAAACACATCCATTTAAGTATACAACACGTGAAAATTAATCTTCTTTTGTACAAGGGCAAATGGAATGTCACTGCATACTGGCAAAGAAAGAGATGCACAAATGACAGCCTGCTAAATAGCTATAAACACCCTTTTCGTTTAATTCTAACAATGGAGTTAAAAATTGCGTCCGCTCATACACAGTGCCAAGTATTCAGGAGCAGCGCTTGTAATCAGTATTCAACACATTATATTGTTCATGTACTGATCAGTAAAACAATCAAATTGGCCATGGATGATTTTTGGAATATAGGATATGATACAAGAAAACACTACTGATAAGACATGTCGCATGTTACAGGGTGAAGCTATGAGAAAATTCTGGAAAAATGTAAACTCAACTGAAAAAGTGAATAGAAGAGAGCAACTCTTAAAAATACAAGGACGTGTTTTGCAATAAATACAAGCTCCAAAATCTGGAAATATGCTATGCAAAACCACACAGAAAGCTAAGGCGTAAACTTCTATATAAACGAAAACCCATCACAAAAAGACAAATAAAAAAGGATAGGGATGCTTTCATATATTTAGCTGGACACTACAAATTCTAAAGAGGGAGCAACATGCATCAGCCTAATCAATGGATTCCCCTCAATCAGAGGTGGTGAAAGGCAACATTATTATTATTGACCATGGGTTCACTGAGTTACAGTGAAAGATCATGGACGTGACCAAAATTGTGGTTCACCCTCTTTTAATATGTGCAAGTGTGAGCAAATAAATCATTTAAACTCACTTCATTGTTAGAGAGGAAAACAATTAAGAAAATTAAGCTACAAATTATAAAAACATCTCGTTAAATTGTCCTCTATACATATAGATTTTTCCATTATGGAATACAAATGCGAAGAATGAAGAAGTATGTGCGAATTTCAAAGCCATTTTTATGTGTACCTGGAGACACAAACTTTGTTGTTCCTTCCATATATGTTTTTCATTGCTCAATTTCACAGCGAGTTGCCACCAGTAAATGAGTATGCATACAAAGCATTACCTACCAAAACAACTTTCAATTAAGCTAACCAGTCCCACCATGGTCAGCAAAAGTTCTGCTAGTCTAACATGAAACATGAGTGAGAATTGGAACTGCAAAAGTTCATATGATCCACAGACATGGCATAGAAATTGCGATTTCTCACCAATTCCTAACATTTGCAGCCGATCAAACATTTTAAGAATCAAGAATCTAACAACTTTGACCTAATCACATACAATGGCTGATCGGATTGAAGATGATCACAGTGAGAAATTAAATTATCCCTCATTAACTTTTGAAATAAACATAACCTATATTAGGATTTCCTACTTTGTGAACAATGTGGCATCTAGGATCTGCCAGGTGGAATTCTGTCATTTTCAAATAAGCAAAACGGCGAGTGTAAAAATAAACAAACTTGATAGATATACCAGAAATAAAGCAAGAAATGAAGAGATGATCAGACGATAGTATTTACCATTTTCTTCTGATTTCAAGAGCTTCAAGCTCAGCACTTCCGCTGCTACGCTGCAGACACTCTCACCCACCTCTGCTTAAAGCCTGGCAATGTAGTTTTCCAAATTTCCGGTTCTTTCCCCATTCTTTATCACAAATGTCTAAATTTGTTAATGGGCCCGGAAAAGTGGGATTTTCAAATCAGGCCTTTGTCAAGTCAATTTTATATCAGCCCAATAAACTGCACAGATTGTGGACTGGCCAGTTTAATATTTATTTTCTCCTTTTCCTATTCTAAATGGTTCTTTCATCTATAATAATTATTTAAATGGGTTCTCTATAAGAACCCCTATTTCTATTGTTTAGGACATTGATAATGATTGATGAATGAATGAGTATTTGAGTTGCAATTGAGCAATTGTGCTTCCCTTTCTCTCTCCCCCTTTGGTTTGATCCCTTTCTTGTCCCTACCCCTCTAGTCTAACTTCTTACCCCTACCCCTCTATTCTTCCTCTCTCTACTTTCACCCTCCTCCCTACATCACTACCACTTAGAACTTTTCTCTTTCCCAGTTCACTAGATTCTGCATGACTTCTAAGTTAGCAATATTATTTGTGGGTTAGTTTTAGCTTAGCCAAATGAAGATGTCCCTCTTATAGATCATATTATGTCTTTCATGTATTCTTATAATCTCAATCCTCTTTGTCAAGACATATTTTTTTGGTTTTGGAGATTGGAGGTCATTTCAAAATACACTCGGCATGGAGGATCTTCCAGCCACATACTGAGATTGTGGTGTGGCAAAATCTTAGGATTCCATCATACTCATTCATTTTGTGGCTAACAATTTGCAAGAGATTGAGTACCTTAGACAGGATTCATTCTTTCAATACTTACAGTCAAACTTGTACCATCTGTGGTAACGATAATTAATCTCATGACTATTTTTTCTTTAGTTGCCCCTATTCCAACAAGATGTGGTCTTTTTATGCAGATTGAGTGGGTGTGGCTGGCCTTTTGGTGAGTGGCATCAGGAGATTTTTTGGGCAGAGCAGAAATAGAGAAGTAAAAACATGTCATTTGTTATTTCTAAACTTATCTTGGTTGCCTCAGTTTATTTTATTTGTAACACCAGGAATGAATTTATATTTGGTGGCGCTCATATCCCAGATCCTCTTCATTTGGCTGAGTTGATTGATGCATGCATCAAGAATAAAATTAGTCTCATGTGGCTTAATCCACTTCTCAACTGATAGGGAAATCTTTGATTTGATGTTTTTCCTTTTTTGGTTGACGCAATGACATATCGTTTTTTGCCAAGTCCTTTCGTCATAGTTTTCATGCTTGGTTGCATGTGAACAGCTTTTGTTTTGGTGATATTTGCATTTGTATTAGGCTCGATTGTTGGGCTCAACTTTTGTTGTTTTAAAGCTTATTGTCTTTTTATTTTGGGTCTTTTTGTTTTCTTGTACAATTACTTTTGTTTAATATACTCTTATTACTTACCTCAAAAACAGAATACTAGAGGCTATTTTTCCAGCTTTCCAGCCCCAACAGCATTACTTATTGGCTTTTTACCATTTAAACATGGGTTTCCTATTAAGAGCAACTGTCATGACGATTTTTTTGACATATTTTGATAGCCCATCTATAATTTAGCCCACGTAGACGCTAACACAACAATGCCTATTCAAAGATCTGCCCCGCCTTACACTAATTGATACAAAATTATTCAATTTTGAAACAGGAATTAAAGTGTTATATCTTTTAGCTCTTTACTGCAGTGATGAAAAATCAGACTATTCGACAAGTTAGAGTGAATAAAACACACTCAATTATAAAATTAATCAACAACATAGTAAAAGCTCATGCAACCGTGCCATGCATACAGCCATACCATGTATATATTTTTCATTCCAAAACACTGGACAGAGCTAAGTGAGGGCTTAGCAGATACCAAAATTACAGGATGAAAGATCAAGAATGGTACCTTTATAATCAGGCTGAATGGACAACCATCACTATTAATCTGCCCTACCGAGTCAGGTTTCTCCATTTATCCTTCAGATCAACCACTGTTCTCTCCTCAAATACGTGCCGGTATTCATTCGATATTTGCTTCCAATTTCCAATACCGAACTTTTGCACACCTAATAGCAGTGTATCTTCTTCTAATGGACTCCATCTCTTCCTTTTCCTTGTAAATTTTGCATCTTTATAGTTCTTCAAAGGGCCCACGTTGCCTGTCTTTGGACTCGGTAAGTGGGGTCGACTGCCTGACCCACTAGCTGAGTTTTCAATTGATTCGTCACATAAATATGTACGGGCAGTTGGGTTATCCATGTCATCTCTTCCCATCCCAGTTGACACAGTTTCGGCCATTAACAGAGCTTCAGAAAGAGGGTCCTTCACAGCTTTCTGCAGCTCCATGGAAGTAGATTTAAGCGAATTTTGCAGTTTACTGATTTCAGGAGTGGGAGGAAGATCAGTTTGCTCCATGCTTTTGTTTTTATCCACTTTAGAGGCATTGGTCATCTTCACTCCTCTGGATCTTCCAGCTACTGATTTGAAGCGTCTGCCATGAGAAGCAACATGTTTGCACCTAAGCAGACTCTTCGCCTTCTGAGTTTCTACAAGAAGCAGCAGACAAATGAAGCTATTAACTACGTCCCGCCAGTAAATAGTATCGATTAAACGTGTAAATTGTAACACCAATGGAAGTAAATGTTGCATATACATAGAACGGCGATCTAATTTATCCTTGCAACAGAATCTATTTTGGAAGAAGAACTATTGAAATTTGAGCCAAACCCTCAGAAGGGTTTATGTAGAAATAACGGGCAAATCTTTATGGGTTGTTTCCGAAGAAACTAAAAGAGATGTTTTTTATGTCGGCAACAAAAGCCCAGAGTCATTGAATTATTGATCTTGCCGCAATTGGATAAAAAATGGTTAAATTCAAGACTTGAGATTTTATCTCCTTGCTGGCCACGGGTTTCTTTATGGAGAATTCATTCGAAACAACAAACACCATACCCAAGGATGCTTAGGTTTCACCAAAAAATCACAATATTATGAATAGCAATAGGAACTACTAACTTTATCAGAAAGAAATATCACAAGAGAAAAGATCATTTAAGCGACGAATAAAAACATAAACAAACCAAATCTATAATGTGAAAAGGTACCTTTATCGCCCTCAGCAGGTTCATTCATGGTTAAGCCTTGATGATTGTCCCCTTTTACTCCTCCGCCGCCATCCACGGCAGTGTTATCCAAAACAACCAACTCACGACAACCACCCACGATATCCTCACCACCTGCCCTCCTCCCATTGTTCCCCGTTTTACTCATCGTTTGAGCAGCCAATTCGAGAAACGATGGCCCCATACCCTCCCAAGCTTCGGCCAAGTATAACCTAACGGCTTTCAAAGCCTCGTTTCTAGTGTTTCTCATCAGAATCTTATCACGAGCATTCGAATCCCAAATCGCACCTTCTATCTCATCCCTCCATCTCAGCAACTTCTCCGACACCAAACCGACAGCATTATTTTCCGACTTCTCCATCTTGCTTACCTTGATCCTCCATATCCTCTTCACAGCCTCAAAGTAATTGCCATTCTTCTCCACATTCTCCTCCAAAAACCGAACAGTGCAGTCGACAGCCACTGTGCAGTATGCCGCCTTCATCGACTCTGACGCGGCTTTTCCGTCACAGAGATCCAATTTCTCGATTATTTCGAGCAATTCCAGGATTTCCTCCGAGACAATTGCATTCGATACTTCTGATTCGATTCTTCGCAAGAGCAAAATCTTCTTCAACCGAGAGTCGTCTGCTATTGGAAGTACCGATAAGAGGTCGTTGAGGATGCGATCGTCGATGCGTTGTCGAAGGAGATACTCGAGCACCCACCTTACTATGACTTCGTCCATTACTTCATGCCCTAATATTGCGATACAAGAATCCCACTTCCCGTACCGCAATCGATATTGTAATCTTCATAAATTAACGTTTGTGAAATCGCTTTGGATGGGAAATTTCGAAATTAGGGTCTCGATTTCTTCGAGGAAAGGGGCACTTGGAATCTCAACTGAGGGTTTGAAATAGAACGATTACATGCGGTGATCGCCGGCGGAAAAATCAATAGTGAAATTTGTAATTTTAATTTCAAAGGAATTAAAAATCAAACGTACGCGTTAACTTAACCGACTTATTCCTATTTTATGATCCCTATCAAGAAACTCCTTAGATTTATCCGCAGTAGTGGAATCGGATACCTTCCGGTCTTCACGTCAATCTTTCTTCTCAATCCATTTGAATTGTCGAACTCACTGAATCACAATGTTCATGTCACCAACGTCGCTATGAAAGTTAACATGCGGGAGAAGAGAAAGCAAGATGATGGAGAGAAAACTTTTTCAATCTAGCACAAAGGTTAGAGTTAAGTTTTCTTAACAATCGAGCACAAAGATTAGGAGCTTTTTAGTTGATGTGCACTCCCCAAAAATGTTCTAAGCCCTCTAGGGCTTATAGATATAAGACATGAATATATAGATGGCTAAAAAGAATTCAAAAATAAAGTGTCCGTTAGATACAAGAGGGTCGCGCCGCTTGAGTGCCGATCAGGTGCTCGACGAGCCCTTGCTAGGGTTTGGGGCAATGAGCTTGTGTCGTTCGAGCGGCTATCGCTAGCAGAAATACGGTTAATGTAGAAATAATAGAAATATAATAGTAAGAGGTAGATACACATAAATATAAAAAGAAAATAAGATGGAAACTCCCCCTAGCAGAAATAGTACATTTTCCTCTATCAATAATAACTTCCCCCTATCTCCCCCTCAAATCACATAATTCTACTCCTCCTTTTTGTCACAGATGATCAAAGGATAATGGAGCTCACTTTTCTTGATCCACAATGTCTTGCCACATTTTATGGCGTTACTAAAATTCATCACTTGATTATTTAGATGTTGGATGTGATGATTGAGCTGCTCTATCTTAGAGTTTTGACGTAAATATATGGGACAGTGGGGATGAATATGGCCAATAATTTCGTTTCCATGACATGTTGGAACGAATTTTGTACGGCTGTCAGAAGTGCCTATTGGCCTCTTAGTTTATTTAGGACCAAACTGTTTCATACTTGTTAAGTTTTGTCGGTCTTATACATTTGCACTCTTCTTTGGGGAACCTCTAGACGATTGATCAATATGGTTAGACAAAGTGCCACTTTGTCTTGGTGTAAAAGTAGATCAGGTAAATACAGTTCTAGATTTAATATTTGTATTTAAGGAATTTTTTGAGTAACTCAACCCGATTTTATTTCCTCTAATTTTTTTTAACCCGAGCATATGGTCTAATTTTTGGGACCCATTTGAAAATTATTTCAAATTATTGTGAGTAGCCTTAAGATCAGATTCAAGAGTTGTGATTTTTTAAGTAAAAGAACTTTTCAAGTTCTCAACATCTTGAACTTTTATGTTTAGTTCGGATTTTAGAGCTAATTTTTTTTTATTTTTGTCAATTTGTGCTTGAGCGACACATTTATTTTCTTAATTTGAAGGTATTCTTTAAATAATTTGTCATAAGCATCCTTAAAGTCATACAGATTAGATTCTGACTCGTTTTCAGAATTATCAGATAATTTAAGACGTGCCTCTAAGCGATCATCATTTTCACATATTAAGGTCATAAAGGCCATATACTTGACAGGGCCATCTTCAGAGTATTTTTCAGCCTATTTATTTTCGTCGTCACTCAAGGTCACATTAGCTTTATAGGCTTGACATTGTTAGCGTTTAAGGTTTGGGCATTCGACACGATAATGACCAAAATCTTTACATTCGTGGCATTAAACAGTTTGGGTATTTTTAGATTTTGATTCTTTAAATTCACGTCAGTCTTTCTTATCAGATTTTAGAATTCGTTTTAAATCTAAACTTGGTAAGTCAGATGAAGATTTATTATTCTTCAAGAATTTCTTAAAGTTTTTAACAAATAAGGTAAAATTTTCATCGCTATTTAACTCCTCATTGGAGTCACGATCTCTCTCTTTCCTAACGGATTTTAGGGCAATTGATTTTTGCTTTCTTAATTGTGGAAGTGTGTGCTTATAAGTTTGGATGGACCCTACAAATTCTTCGATTTTTATTTTATCAAGATCTTTGTTTTCTTTGATAGTGGTGACCTTAGGTCTAAATCGTTCAGGAAGTGATCTAAAAACTTTTCTAACAATTTTATTTTTAGGAATTCGTTCTCCTAATTTAAACGTTAAATTCACAATATCATTCAATTGAGTATATAATTCATCAAAAGTTTTCTCATCTTTTATATGGATTTCTTCAAATCTAGTGGTTAGCATTTATAATTTTGAATTTTTGACAAGCTTAGTTCTTTCATGAATGATTTCAAAAATATCTCATGTATCTTTTGATGTCTCACATATAGAAATTCGATTAAATTCTTTCAGTGACACAGCCATAAATATAGCGTGTAAACCCTTACCATTCCAATTGCATACATTAAGTTCATATTTTGTCCATGAGGACAGAGCTTTCGATGTATCACCACTTTTGGGTGAGGTCCATCCGGTTTGGGTACTAACCCATATGCGCTCATCCATTGATTTGAGGAAGGCTCATATCCGAACCTTCCAATAAGTATAGTTGCTCCCATTAAAGAATGGAGGTACGGAAAGTGATCCACTCGTATACGTCTAGATTGGGGGTTGCGGATCGGGGTAAGGCTTTGGTACCAATTGAAAGAACCGTTTCGATCCAAATTGCACAATAAATGTTTCGACCCCCACAATAAATTAGCAAAAACATTATACAATCAAATATTTAATACATGTAAAGAATATTTGTGTCTAAATGTTTCGAGCTATACAAGCATAAAAATAAAGCAATAATAATAAAAAGGCATGCTTTTTGGTGACGAAAGAAAAACTCGATACCCACGGTAATCGAGAAAAACCTCCGGACTTCAACGGTCAGGAAAGAAATGCACTATAAAAATCAACTTACAGATCGGATGGTAACGACCCGCTAACCTAGCCGACCTACTCCCGTCTTATGATCCATACCAAGGAATTCCTTAGATTTGTCCGCAATAGTGGAACCGGATACCTTCCAATCTTTACATCAACACTTGAATTGCTGAACTCGCTGGATCCCAATATTCACGCCACCAACGTCGCTACAAAGGTTAACAGGTGGGAGAAGAGAAAGCAAGATGATGGAGAGAACTTTTTCAATCTAGCACAAAGGTTGGAGTTAAGTTTTCTCAATAATTGAGCACAAAGATTAGGAGCTTTTCAAATAATGTGCACTCCCCAAAGATGTTTTAAGCAACCTAGGGTTTAAAGATATAAGACATGAATATATAGATGGCTCAAAAAGATTCAAAAATAAAGTATTCGTTAGACAAAAGAGAGCCACACCACTCAAGCGCTAGTTAGGGTTCGGGGAAATGAGTTTGCGCTGCTCAAAAGGTTATCGGGCGCTCAGCTTGCAAAAATGCTCCTAGCAGGCACTCAAGTGCTCGTCGAGTGCCCGTTGCGGGAGGCGCGCCTAAGTGGCGCCCAAAGTCCGAGACGAGGTGAAAAACGCGACACGAAGGCAAGAACACTAAGATTTGATGATGACGACTTTCGGGTATGAAATGGATGAAAATATTGTAGGCCGACATGTTGCCGCAGTTATCGAAGGCGCCAACAAGAGACTAAATGAACAACCGACACGGTTACGGAATATGCTAATTAAAAATATGCCTAACAGTTGCTTATGATGTGCTTAGGTATATACGTCTCCATTTCTCCCCTCCTTTGTTGAGTCCTTCTCGTAAACTCTCTTCTAAATCTGTGTTGATTGCAAAGAATGGGAAAGGCTTGGACGATTTAGTTGTCGACTTGGTTCCTCGCATCATAACTGTTATTTCGTCTTACTGTTGGCACAGAAGGAGGTTGACGAACAACAATATACAAGGTCACACACACTCACAGTAAAATGAGGGAAGGAGAAGAATTGAATACATAATATTTTACGTGGAAAATTATTTTCAAATAAGAAAAAAATTATGGAATACTTAGTCAACAAATAAGTTTCACTATATGAGACTGATTACAAGCCACCCGCGGCTACACAATCACTTGAAGCGAGAATAAGGAATAGAGTACAAGCACAAGAACAACTCCCTTTGT
Organism: Nepenthes mirabilis; assembly: GCA_025585075.1. Classification (NCBI taxonomy): domain Eukaryota; kingdom Viridiplantae; phylum Streptophyta; class Magnoliopsida; order Caryophyllales; family Nepenthaceae; genus Nepenthes; species Nepenthes mirabilis. Next base: position 12,471 of record JAODPA010090531.1, on the reverse strand, counting down.
TTTTACTCACAGCTCTCTTTTCTTCAACTCTCTCTCTCAATCACTCGTACACTTAGAAAGTTTTACAATACTTATATCCAGTTTCAATACAGGCACAAATATATTGTGCAAATCTGAAGAATATTCTCTTCACCTAACCAGATCTGTCCTTACCAACAATATGAATATAGTCTGTACAAAAATGACTCCTGCATAACCTCTTGAGATTACACATGCTCAGAAAATCTTTTGAGTTGGCACCCTTCTGAATTTCCAAATGAACGACCAACATTTCAACGATTGTTTCTTTTTTTTAGGCCGGTCAACATCATATTGACTAAAATACACAATTTGTTGGGCAACAAGTTGACCGGTATTACTGTTTATAGAAAACTTTTGATTAATTTTGTTGATCGAAATTTCTTCTGCTAGAACTGTGTATAGTCCTCGGACTTTAGTAGCACACAGGTCCTCGTGTTTCGTCCAAGTCTTCTGATCATCAGAATTTTCATACGGAAGTGACCTCCAACACTTACTTCCTTGCGTCCATGGAGATAAATGACTTGTCATCCCCCCTCCCTCTGTGGTTGTTGAGGGTGTGAAGAATCGGGAATCCACCCTTGTTGGGTATTTCCTGAGTAGAAGACCTGGGTTCCAGATTGTTGTATCATTTGTGAAAAAGGTTTGGGCTAACATTGGTTTGGTTAAAATCTGTGCAACTCTACTGACTTTTCCCTTTTCAAATTGGTGGACACCGAGAGTTCACTAAAGGCTTGTGAAGGTAGCCCCTGGAATTTCGCAGGTGGTGCTATATTTCTCAATATTTTGCCATCAGGGATGACTCTCCAACAGGATGTCCATGAGAACATGCCTATATGGGTTAAATTGTCCAATCTTCCTCGTGAGTTTTAGACAGTCACAACTGTGTGTTAGGTTTTGGATCACTTCCTTATGAGTTTTATACCCAATGGATGGATTATTTAGAGATTGCATAAAATTCACACGATGTTCGCTCAATTGAAATTGTTTGCAGCAGGTTTCACAAGAAAACTACGAGTTGGTGTTCTTAGTATTAGGTTGGGGAGCAGTTCTAGTAACTATCTACCAGACGATCGCGAGCTAACCGTTTAAACACCAACACTAGGAAGATTTTCCAATGATGTCGCAAGATAACCGGGAGCTAACTACTCAAGTGACCACGTGAAACACAAAAGGTTCTATTTTGATTTTGGGATAAATACGAGATCATTTTCGTCACTAAGGAGCGCTACGCAAAAAGGGAGATGAGAAAAAAGAAAAAAAGAGGTCCAATATTCGGATGAGAATCAATTCGATTTTTATTTTTCGATAAGGTCAAGTATGTTACTCTTGCCTTATTTATAGGATTTATTATCGTTTGGTTGCTCATTTTATCTGTGTATTCTTTTAGTGGGTTGTTAGGAGCGTTGGAATTATTTTTAATAGATCATATATACTAATTATTGTGGAAGGATTTAAGAGAAATAACATTTATATTTGGACACTTTGATAGGGATTTTTTAAAAAATTTGTCATATAATTTTTTCCTTACTTGAGAAATTTTTTTATGTTAAATATAAACATGTAATATGTGTGTGCCTAATTGCGTGATTTTATTCCTCATACTCTCACAATATTTTGTAACAGATAAATAATAAAAAATTGATGGTTTATTTTTATTATGCCGCTTGTGTGCGTATTTTTATTGTTTGTAAATCCTAATAAGTGATATCAGATTATAGGTTTTTCCAGTGTGTGGAAACTATAATTTGATGACATCGATGCTGAAAGTTTTGTCATTCCACATAGTAATTTAACATGTAAAATAATTTTATTATTTGATAAGAAAAGAGTAAGGAACGTATTCACCAAAAAAGGAATAGTTAGCACTGAAAAAAAGAAAGAAGACAAGTCGAATAGGATGAAAGATGAGGAATGACAAGTTATGAGGATTTAGCTAATTGCACAATTAAGTTATATCTTACATATAATATTATTTAAGAAGTCATAAGTTTCTTGGATCTAGCGAAGCTTTGATGAAGTTAGAGGGTTAATACAAATCCAAGTCCCTGACATTGAAATTGCATGTGAAAATGTAATTTAATGACGTTTAGTTGTCGGAAAAGGAAAGTTTTGAGAAGTATATGGATGAGATTAATCAGATTCTCACCCAAATGTAGGCACTTGGTGAAAAAGTTAATGACGAAGATAAGGCATTGGTATTATTGGCTTTGTTACCGGTCTTGTACGATCATAAACAGTTTTAAGAAATTTCAATGCTGCGCTTTCCCTAGCTAAGATCCTGAGTGGTGGTTTTGATAGAACCTCTACAAAGGCCTTATGAAAATGCCTCTTAAATTGTGGTTTCTAAGACCATACTGCCTCTGGCTCCTCCCTAACTTGGAGCAATCAAAGGGAGATGGCTGATTTCACCATTAGGATGCTTGATTGTCTTCTCATTAATATTGATCGTGCAGCTAGTATATCTCAATCCTTTGGCTTATCCCCTCTCATGGCATATCATATTACTCCCCTTGTATTATTTTGTATGGTGACAATTGGCATCCTGGAAGGCGCCCCTTAGAATTCAACAACTTTCTTTATGAGCTTTAGGAGTTTTCAGCCATGGTGGCTCTTGCATGGGATAAACTGGTCAGTGGCTACCCCAAGTTCAACGCGGTCTCTAAACTGAAGTCAGTAAGGAAGCTTGAAATGTCTGAATGTCTTGATGACAATATTACTGAACGTATTGTGGCTGCTAAAGAAGCTCTTGAAGGCTGCTAGTGAGAGAGCTTTTCAAGTTTCCTATGAAGGGGATCTTATTTCTAGAGAAAAGGACCTCCACAGGGTGTATTTCCAATGTGTATTAGAGAGAGTTTTTCAGCCAACATGCCAAAATTCATTGGTTGAAAGAAAGTGATCAATGCATTAGATTATTCTTCATAACTATTATTGAAAGGAATAACAGGAGGAAGATCCACTTGCTCATAAAAGGGGATGTTTCCTCTGCAAACACCATGGATGAAGTCAATTGTGAAGTAGAGAAATATATTTACAATCTTTTGGGGCAGGCTACTAGATCTACTCCTTTAAACTGCTGTGATGTTGATCCTTTTATCGATAAGAGATGGTTCTTGAATATTTTCATTCGTCTCTTTTGGCCATTCTCACCTTAGAGGAAATTAGTGGCTGTTTTTTAGCATTGGTGATTCTAAATCTTCTGGTCCTGATAGTATGACTACCAGGTTTTTCAAGAGATTTTGGAATGCTGTGGATCCTCTCATTTCTAAATGTATCACTGAATTCTTGCAAACATGCAACATTTTCGTGCAAATCAACTTAACTTTAATACGTCTCGTTCCCAAAATTCTTGTGGTTGTTAAACATATAGATTTTCAACTGCTTGCCTATCATAATATTATCTATAAGATCATTTCTATTATCTTATTACCGATAAAAGTTACCTTACCGTTTGTGGTACATAACTACTGATCGGTAATTATTTTAGGGTGTTATATTAGAGATAATATTGCTTAAGAATTGCTCCATCAATACAACTGCAATAAAAGTCAGCCAAGACATACTGTAAAATTTATCTCCATAAGTCTTATGGCATGATTGAGTAGGACTCTAACTTTGCAACTATAGAGGCTATGAGATTTTCCTTAAGTATTCACTCATCGAAACAGAGCCTGTGTTATGAACTTATTCGATTATGATCAATGGGGAGAGCATTAGCTTCTTCAAAGGGGCATGTGTGCTTCATCAAGATGATCGTCTTCCCTCTACTTGTTTACTCTGGTCATGGAGGTCCTTCATAGCATTACTAGGAGGATTATGAGGAATGATTAAAAAAAATCAAGTACCATTGGTGCCGCAATAAATCCAAAATAAAAATGCTTGCCTTTATTGACGATGCTCTCTTATTTTCAATACCTGACCCATATTTGGTTAATTTATTGACCTCTACCTTTCATCTTTTTTCACTCTTTTGACCTCAAAGTAAACTCTAATAAGAGTGATGTATTTATTTGCTCCAAATGCCCCACTACTAAAGAGTCTATTCACTTTATTACAAATTTTTGGTTGGGGATATTGCCTATTAGGTGTTTGGATATCCATCCCGTTACCTTTAGATTTAGTGTATGACAGACTAGATTTCTAATAGACTACTATTCACGTCTGTCAATATTAAAATACAAATAGAGTAATAATGCAAACATAAATAACCATGCAAAATATTACAATAACACATAGGATCCAAACCGGCTGATCTTCAAGTCAGCCTCGTCTAGGTCGGTCACATATCTAGGTCAACCTTAATTAGGTCGGTCTCATCTGAGTTGGCCATATCTAAGTCGGCCAGCTCAAAAACAAAACCCATGCCATGAAAGATGCCACTAGGAACCAAAATACTTAAACCAAAATGCCATGCAGAAGTATACAAATATTCATTAATTTATACAATGGAATTGTTTATACAAAAGTGGCTCCAAAATGACAAAAAATACATGCAAAGTTGATCCACCAATTGCTTTATGAATCCAGAACGGTCTCTAAAACCTAAGTAGTCCTCCAACTTTACTTTTTCTCGTCCGGTATGAACTCTTACTCGTCTGAAGGTAAGAAAAATAATAATGAGTGAACCGATTGTTCAATAATGTATAAATAAGAAATGACATGCATAATTATTACTTCAAAATAAAATCAAAAGAAACGGAATACGAGTATAAGGCATAAAACATAATCAAAAGACGTTTTTACGGGTACCAGTTTCATTTAAATTCGGATGTCATTAGTCTTGTTCTTAAATACTGGGCCTTCAAAATCATGCAGAAAATTCAATCATCTTTAGGGATCGGATGGGAGTAGACAATCTCGAGAAAGGATTGTGTAATCTTCATACAATTTAAGGGTGATCCTCTTATTCTACTTCTAGAGGCAGGGGTAATGTTTTTAACCCGACACATGGGGTCGTAGTCCAAAGTTGCCACCAAAAGTTCCCTATGGCCTAGGGGCAATTCTTGAGTTATTACTCTAATATTGTTGATCCAGTTTCTTAATTCTTTACAGCATTTCAGATGAAAACTCTACATAAAGTTCTTTATTTCGATAGCTATATATCAGATAAAAAATATCAAATTGTAGAGTTTCACTGGTTCTATTTCAAAAACAAATTTCTTTGGTCCTGTTGCTTGCATCTTAACTTCCAACAATGAAGTTTTCAAATAAGCAAATTGATACTTATAAATAGTCTGAATAAACATGTAACATGACTTTTTTTGTGTACCATAGTTTAAACTTTATCAAATCTTACTTCAATTTTGAACTTAAACAGAAGAGAGAAATTCTAGCAATATGCGAACATGAATCATGGGACAAATGGAAAAATCTGACATATAAAACATAGTGTATGCATCGAAATATGAAATTTTTTCATAAAATATGGGAAAGTAGTTATCATGATATCTAATCTGTAGAATTTAGCACAGAAGGGTATTAAAATAATAATACCAAAAAAATCGAACCAGAATCAATATCAACCAAAGACAAAGTATAGAGTACATTTATCTTAACTTGTTCTACAAATTTTTTTACTCGGTTCTTGGCCTGAAAATTCTCTCTCCTTCGTTTCATTCTTCTTTTCCCAACTCTCTCCCTTAACCCCCAAATCCTATATTTAAAAATAACGGGCTGGTGAGAGCAGGTGGGGGTACGTCACCTACTCTGATACTTCTTTTTTCCACTCAATTTCCCTATTTAAAAAGTCAACGGAGTAGGTTGAAGTCGGTGGGAGCAGATCACCCACTCCGACTTTGGCCAGTCCAAACTCTAGTCAAAATCAGCCGACAAGCAAGTCGGGTTAACTATCCTAATCGGTTAACTATTCAATTCGGTTAACTATTTCAATCCAGTCAACTATCCAATCCAGTCAACTATTTTAATCCGATTAACCATCTTAACTGGTCAATTATCCAATCCGGTCAACTATTCTAATCCGATTAACTATCTTAACTGGTCAATTATCCAATTCGATCAACTATTTTAATCCGATCAACTATCCTAATCAGCCAACCTGCTACCTAGGCTGATTTCCCATTAAAATCGGGTTGTTATGTCCTAGGAACTCAATCCTTACATAATATCACTAACTGTGTGGCTCTTATTGAAAAGTGGCCAAGTGGATTGCTTCGTAGAAGAATAAATGTTTATCTTTTTGCATTAAGGCTATTGCTTATTCAATCTATCATCCCTAATTTGCTCGCTTATTGGGCTTTCAATTTTATCATACCCGTAGAGTTTGTGTGGAAGTCAGAAGCTTTGGTTTGACAATTCCTTTGGCATAGGATTAACAAAGGTTGCATTTCAGCCAAAGTAAGGCTGAAATAAGGCTCACGCATCAGGTCTTATTGGGTGAACTATCTCTTCTCTCAAACCTTCTATGTAGTTTGAAAGGTTTTAAACTTTACAAACTTAGATATTGCAGTATTTGGGAGGTTTAATTTCCTTACGATTTCCTATGGAGATTAAGGAAGATCCTTTGACTAAGGAGAAAGATCAAACTACGTATCTAGCGTACTATTAAAAATGGACGAAATATCTTTTTGTGGCATGATCTTTGGCACCCTCTTGGAGTCCTGGCCAAGTAACTTCTTAGGTACAATGGTCTTTTCTTGATATTTTTATTCGTCTGATAGGGCCAGTTTAATCATTTATGAAAATGCTTGATATTAGTCAAATGAGGTCGACCCTGATTTTACTAAGATCATATCTTCAAGCCCATCTATGAGCTATGCGTTTCAAGGCTAGACAATATCATTAAGTCCCTATCTCCTAATAGTATTTTTAGTTCCCGCACCCTATTTGACTCTTTTTTCCTCAGAAACCAAGGTGGGCTGGCGCTCACTTGCATGAGCCCCAAGTCGAATTTCAGATTATTCTTTTATTTTGTGAATAACTATTAGAGAAAAACTATTAAAATCACATTTTTAGGCATTTTAGATGCAACCCTATTTATAATTTTTGTGGTCTTTTATCGGAATTTCATTCACATCTCTTTCTTTAAATGCCCTCTTTGAAAGTGACTTGGTCCCATGTCTGCACAAGAAGCCAGGGTATATGGCCCTGAGCAAAGTGGAGAGATGGCATTACGTGGGTGGGGCTTAAGTGGAAGGAAAATAATTTCAAGGCTACTATTCTCTGTTTTATTTTAACGTCAATAGTTTATTAGGTTTGGCACATGAGAAGTAGAATCATCTTTGAAAAATCAATAATATCACAGGCTATCAGGTTTGCACGGTTCATCTTTCTTGAGATTAGAGACAAGATTAACACCATCCTCGAGATTCTTTGTTACGTAGAAGCTTGGTGAATTAGTCGAAAATGAAATGGTCAATGACAGTTTTTTAGAACTTGCTTTTCAGATTAACGCTTAGGTTTTATTTCATTAAATTCTTTTATGTCTGTTTAATTAAATATTCAATGAAGCTTGGTCCGTCTCTATCTTCCGAGCAACGAACATCGGAAGGCGATTTGCCACTTCCCTTCTCTTCCCTCCGCCTGCTCTCCGTTTCCAAATTTCTCAGCCCCAGTGACGCTTCGTCTCTCTACCTCCCTCGCTATTTCTTCCTGATACCAAAATGGCAGCGAAGAGCGCACTCCTGAAGTACCTAAGGTTATAGTCACTACCCGTAACCCAAAACCCTGAAACCCCATTTGCCAAATTATTCAGCCCCCTCTTTATACGTCATTTCTCCGAAGAAGCTAGGGGCTCTTTTCTCGAAAAATCGGAGGTCGCCGGTCGCGTCATATCCGTCGTCAAGAACTTCCAGAAGATTGATCCCTCAAGGTAATTTCGGGATGACATCACAGAATTTTGATCAAATCAGGCATCACAGTGTACTAGGTCGTCTAATTATTAGGTTCATCTGTCGTTATCCTTGGGGCAGAAGAAATCTCCTATATAATATTAGTTATGAGCCCAGGATTTTGGTAGTGGCTTGAGTAAAAAAGTTGGAGGATATATGAAAGCAAATAGTTTATTGTGGCATACATATGGATCATTTGTAAGATACAGTTTTGAGAATTGCTCGGAGGCTTTTTGCTATGTTATAATGGCATTAATTTATACTCGCAAGTTTCAAATATTTGCACATTATTTCTGTGAAAATGAGTAAATCGATGGAAATGCAATTTAAGTATATGGTCCATAAGGATTGCTCATGTAAATTTTGCATTGCTGAACCTATTACAAATGAAAATGCTGGATTAATTTACTTCATAATGTCCCTTTGATTTTTGTACTTTCTCATGAAAGATTGGCGGTGTTGATCAGATAAATTAAGCTTCCTTTTAGTATTCACTAAGGTCAAGACAGACAGATTTTTGTTGCCAATATTTGTGGCACATGCTTTACTTTTGACATAATCGAATGTGATGGTTATCACGGGGTTCCCCCTAGAACTTCATTACTTTGATCAAAATTATATTGTCAAAATTTGTTTTAGTTTTACGTGCTGAATTACAATTCACATACTGGGTAACCACATTTAAGTAGGATGCTTGCAAAATTTCTATTGTTTTTCTTGCTGCCTATCAAAAATAGGTTTGAATGCTCTCTTTTCCCCCTCATGAAAGGATGGACTATTGATTTTAGCTTCCCTCTATTTATATGGTCAGTACGCCCAATAGTGTCGTGGCTGATAATAATGGATGTCAATTCATAACTTTTGAAAATGGAAAGTTCTTGTGCATGATATTTGGTTCTGACTGCTTGAGATCACCCAAAACGGGTTTCTTTTTTTATTGTCATTTGTAAATAAACCCTGCTACAATTTCTTGTATAATTTCAGTGTTGTCCGTTTGATGATCCTATTAGATATCACGTGATATTGTATTACCATATAAATAATATTATTTTCCTTTTTCTGTATTTTATTTTAGTGTATTTTCGTGTAATTAATTAGGCAACTTTGTGGCTTGCTTTGTAAATAAATGCCGCCTCCCTCGTGCAGTGTAAAAGCATGTAATTGACACAGAGCAGGTTTTTATATTTTGTATATTTTTATAATTTATAATTATAAAAATATACAAAATATAAGTAAAAGTTTGAATGAATACTTGTCCAAAACATGTTCCAAGCCTGTTCAAAATGAGTCCAAACTTGTCTTGAGTTGGATGTTCATGGGGGTGACATAAGGCAATTAGAGATAGAAAGCGGTGACCCATGGTTGTGGAGCTGGTGGTGGAAAATGTGCAATTATGATGGATCATACAAGAGAGTTTTGATGGAGGTGTGCACATAGATTAAGTCCAGAGATAGGAAGTTTGGAGAGGTGCATGCCTTCACTGTTTGGGAACAATGAGCCGACAAAAAGGTATTTTTGACATGGATATGTAGTATAGTAGGTGTAGTATGGGAAATTATTTTGTATTGCTCTTTAGGTTCTTGTGGGATGGGAAGTCTTGGTGCAACTAACAAAATTGTTAGTGTAACTTGAAAATCATGAGTTCTAGTAATTGAAAAGACTTTTTTACATAATGTAATATATGACCACGTACAATTGGTAGAACAGTTATCGTGTAACCTAAAGGTTAAGGGTTTTAGTCATTGGCATGACCATTTGCATAATGTAATATATGACCTTGTACAAATGCAAAATTGTTTGACCCTTTTCCGAAGTTTGTGCATAACAGGAGACTGATGTACCGGACTGCTCTTTTTAAGTTCCTGTGGACACTTTACCCACAACCAGTTCTGCTGGGGCATTGTTTTTCAAAAATATCATTAGCAGCTTTCAAGTGTCCTCCCCACCTCCGGAAAACGTCATGTTATCTATGTTATCTTGTTTTGGCATTGAGAATATCTCCATCCTTTCTGCTTATTTTTTACCATTACTCGGTTTCGTCCATCACTTCTGCTTACTTTTTGTCATTGCTCGGTTATCTTGTTTTGGCATTGAGCATGTCACCGTCGCTTCTGCCTATGTTTTTGTCGTTGGTTTTGTTCATTGCTTCTGCTTATTTTTCGTCGTTACTCGGTTATCTTGGTTTGGAATTGTGAATGTCTCCATTGCTTCTGCTTATTTTTCAATGTTTTACTCTGTTTTGAAGCAGGTAACACCGAATTCCCACTTTCAGAATGATCTTGGGCTTGATAGCTTAGATACAGTAGAAGTAGTGATGGCACTTGAAGAAGAATTTGGCTTTGAGATCCCAGACAATGAAGCAGACAAGATTAATTCTGTCAATCTGGCTCTTGATTTCATTGCTTCTCACCCTCAGGCAAAATAAAGCAAATACATGTAAAGCTTTTGGCTCTCTTCATCACCTCTCAGGTTCTACACAATCTTGCTGCTTCTGATGAGATTATGGCTGTGTTTTCTAGTTCTGACTGCAGATCCCTTTCATCACATTGTTATACACTGTTATTTGTTTTCATTCGAAATTCAAGTTTTGTTATGTCTTTTTAATATTAAGCTCTTTTATCCTTCTAACACTTGAAATCATTTCAAAAACAGAAGAGTATAATGAAACTTAATATTTAAAGGGATCAAAACATGCCCCTCAAATCCGTATAAGGGATAATGCCTTGGTATTTGGTTGTGGTTCCGTGCATGATCTTGTGGGTAAATAGCAAGGGCGCTCTTATGGTCATTCAAGTAATGAGATTTCATATTTACTCAATAGTTAGGGTTAAAGGTTAAATGGATAAATATTAAATGCCTATTTAAATTATATGAAGTAATACATATTATTTGTCAACCAAACTTGTAATATTATAGTCATTGAGTAAATATTGTTTTAATGCCTGTTATTCATGCCTTTTTCATGCAATTTGAATAAAGTTTTTATATTAATGGAATAAGTTGCTAATATTATGCATAAAAAATCTTTAGAATCAGGCGGCTCTATCGTCTGAATTGTAATTTGGATAAGCGTCTTTCGCGACAGATCGGGCCCAAGTCCCTTGGAAAGGGGTGTCTGAGAGGGTAAGTGCCTCGTTGTGCCCGGATTCTATCACATCACGAGGCGCTATCGGCAAGTCGGGTTGTTTGGGAATGCAGCTCCAAGCGGGCGGTAAATTTCTGGAAATATCAGTATTAATATTTTTAATATATTATT
>JAODPA010090520.1:0-23661 GCA_025585075.1 Nepenthes mirabilis | reverse complement strand
GGAATAGCGGAAGCAGGCTTCTCCCTCCACTGCACAATCTGATATTGTCTTTGTCACGCAAACAAAAAAGGCGGACTCGTCAAAATTGAACTAGACGGTTCTCCAATAGCTGCTCAGCAGAGGCGGGTGGTTCGCAGCTCCATCCACTCCACACGCTCCTTCCATTTGTACTCCTACTTTTTCTCTCCAAGAGGGCTTGCGGCTTCCATCCGGCGATGATCGGCTCAATGGCTCTCCACTCCACGCCTAAGTTTCTTTACTACTCCAGTGGAGGAGTTCCGAAGCCGAGATCACTCTTCTCGACGACGGATGGAATTCTACTCGTTGACTTTATCGGTATCCGATCGAAATTGAAGCGTATGAGGCGAACAATTGGATTTCCGAGTTCTAGAAGTTTCCGTGGTTTTTCTGTCAACAACAACCCTGTTTCGTTGATTAAGGCGGTTCTTGATATTGAACGCGTATATAACACTTCCAGTGGATGTAATTCTTGTGGAGTCGTCCGGAAACAGGTACAAAACGATTTACGTGGAGCGAGAGAAACAAGTTTCTGATTTCTACTCGTGTGCATTTTTCGTTATGATGAAAGTTCAAGTAATTAGCTGTTTGAAATGGTCTGGTAAGTTACTGTGAGTTTCTTTTGCACATTTTTGATGAGTTTCTGTAGTACTGGGACTGATCTTAAAGGTTCAACGACTTTGACTTCTTCTGAAAGTGCTGAAGTCCTGTGATTATGAGATGATTTTTTTCGTTCATAATTATCTTCTTCCGTTCCGCACTTTTTGTTCCATAATTTGAAGAGTTTTTTGAATGATGTGAACTTAGATTCAGTCATGCAAGAAGCACCGTCCAGTGCTGTTTGTACTAGGTTTCAGGAAGACTCGATTTTCACTTTTGATCAAGTTCAGAGCGGATCTGCTGAGCATAAATAAATGAGGGTTTCAAAATCTATATGGTGTATCATTTTCGTTCAGCTTGAAAGGCTGCCTCTCATCATTTATGTCTGGTGTGGTTTGTTGGAACCCGACGGTTTGTTTGAATTGCGAGGGAATAATCAATAATATACAACAAATTAATAATAATCATAAATTGAAAAAGGATGTTTCGTTCCAAATTATACAAGAATATTTCGACCCTGTGTAGGATTAGCGGAAGCGGTACAAAAATCAAATATTCAATACACATAAAGAATATTTGTATCTAAATGATACGAGTAATACGAGCATACAAAATAAAGCAATAATAATAATAAAAGACAATCTTTTTGGTGACGAAGGAAAAAATTTTATACCCATGGTAATCGAGAAAAACCCTCCGCGCTTCAACGGTCAATGAAGAAATGTACTATAAAAATCAACTTACAGATCAGGTGGTAACGATGCGCTAACCTAGTCAACTTATTCCTATCTTGTAATCCCTACCAATAAATTCCTTGGATTTATCCATGACAACGGAATCGGATACCTTCCGATCTTCATATCAATCTTCCCCCTCATGCCACTTGAATTGCCAAACACGACCGGATCTCCTTCTTCAATGAACCGACGTCATCAATGAAGGTAGAAGGGTAGATGTGATGAATCGATAAAGAGAAGGTAGTGAGAAAAACCGTTAGAATATGAAGCATGACAATATAGTTTCGATTTCCTCAATTAGAGCAAGAATAACGAAGTAAGAGATAAATTTCTCTCAACAGGGGCACTTCAAAATGCAATAATTCAAATTAAGAAAATTGAAAATAATGAGTATATTTATAAAGGGCTCAAAAAACGCATTAAAAAAAACCTGTCCGTTGCCGCAGTGCTCGAGCGGAAAGGAGGCGAGCAGCAAGTGGAGGGTTTCTAAAATTTGCGCTCGAGCGCAAATCAAGCGCAGGGCTTTGGGATTTTGGGCTCGAAAGGGGGAGAGCCTACGGCGAGCGCGAAACTTCAAGATTTTGAGCTCAAGCGAGTGGAGAGCTCACAGTAGGCATGGTATTCCTAGAAGTTAGAACGGACAGTTATGGAAATAGGTTGATGTAATACTTCGACGAAATACAACCCGATATCAACACATAATTATATATGGTCACGGAATATGCCAATAATAAAAATGACCCTAACAATAATGAAAAATACATGATTTTACGTGAAAATTTCACAGTTTTAAATAAAAGAAAAAACGATGGGACTATATGCTCGAAATATATTCACTATGCAATTTGTGTGATTACAAAAACCCAATAAATACAATACGACAATACATTGTAATAAATGAGCCCGAGTAATAATAATTATAAGACAAAAAAAAGAAATAAGATTGATAAAATGATCTTCTCAATTTCAAGAACAGTGTATCCAAAGTCGGTGGAGAATGGAATTTGATTCGGAACTCAATCGAATATTCGAACATTTATATTTTTCCTTTTCTCTCTTCTTCTATCCCCTTTCTCACCGTACCGACGCACAAAGTATCAAATATTGTAAAAGTGGTAATTCTAAATTCGCGTCAGGCGCATTTACATTAGAAACAGCGCTCAAACACATGTCGGGCACGTGTCCCATGCAAGCCAACTATAATCGGTGCACAAACGTCCTTCGAGCATACATCAAGTGTTGAGCAATTTGAAAATCCCGCTTGTACACCCATCACGTGCTCCTCAGGTGGCCCTATTTTGAAATCGACGCACATGCGTATAATAGGCTCCTATCACGTGCTATTTTGTATTTTTCTTAAATTAGTTTAATGCACATTCGTCCTCATGCATATCATCAAACGACACATCAAATAGGTATAGGACCCATACGGGAGTGACTCCTAACCAAATAAATTTTCCCTTAAAACCTTGTGGGGGCCATTATCATCCTGGTTATAGTTCGATAAATTTTAAGCTTTTCTCTTTATATCACTTTGGTCATCATGTGCGATCCATTCTCCTTCATCCTGACCTTGTCAAAAGTTAGCAATTTTGAGTTAATGACATTTCTCACCCAATTATATCTCACATCAATATATATTTCGATCAGGAATGAAATGATAAATTTCTACAAATGTGAATAGTGCTTTGATTGTTACCAAGCGGCACATATCGCTCTTGCTTAAAACCGAGTTCTCGAATGAACTTCATTCATAGCATCTCCTTGCTTGCCTCCATCATAGCAATGAATTCTGCCTTGGGGGTAAAGAGCAATACATTTTTGCAACTTAGATTACCACGAAAGAGCTCCTCCTGCAAATATAACTAAATACCTCGAGGTTGATTTCTTAGACTCAACATAGCCCGCCATATCTACATGGAATATTTGTTCCCATTCTCTTTCACATGCATCTCACTTGAAAAATTGTTTTGCTAACCTGAGCAGAATTCTACCTATGGTTGCTAGAAGTAATCTCCAACTGGTCGGATTTGCAACAACTCAAGGCTACTTCTATATTAGATGCGTGTTAATTGTGGGATCAATAGACTTCAAAGTCATGGAAACAATGTGAACCGCATCCTAAATCATCTTGCAGGATCCCAGATCCCATCAAAGTTACAAATGCCGGCAATTATCAGGTGATGTCAGAAAGGCTTTTGTAGATGTGATTGTTGCTTGAGGGTGCATATCTCTACTAACTAGTTAGTGTACCACCAATAAATATTCATTCATGGCAAATCATCCTTCTCAATTGGAATTCTTCATCTCCAAACAAAACAATACTGATAACAACAAAGGTGTTGGGGCTTTATGAATTCACTTTCATCATTATGCTTGATTTAGAACAAAATCTTTCAAGAGGAGGACCAATTTCAGAAATTATTTTTTAATCACCTCGTTCAGAATTTGTATATATCTATACCTTCCTTTCGTTCCTCCAATCATATCAACTTTCCCTTTTTCACATCTTCTTCATTTGATCTTGATGTGCTTTTGGATCCGGATTATCAAACAAATTTAGGGGCCGTCAAATTCGGGAATCCGACTGGTAGCAGGTCTGGTTTTCATTGTTTCGAATCTATATCCTGCACACTACAATTAACAAGCGAAAAGTCAAAGGATGATGGGACTTGTGCCCCGATAAATCTTTCGATACTCAAGTCAATTATCTTTTTTAATCGAATAAAAAGATAATTGGAGAAATATGGATTGAGTGTTTGCAAAGGACTAGGCTTCGTTCGGTGCGCTTGATTAGGGAGATGCTCGATAGAGTGCGCTCGTCTAAAGAGCGGCTTTGAAATTGGAGTATAATGCTCCGTAGGGTGCGCTCAATTAGGGAGCGAATTTGGAATTGGAAGTTTATGCTCTATAGGGTGCACTCGATTAGGAAGCGGCTTTGAAATTGGAAGATAAGGTTCCGTAATGTGTGCTTGACTAAAGAGTGACTTTGGAATTAGAAGGCAGTGTTCTGTAGGTTGCGCTCGACTAGAGAGCTGCTTTTGAAAATAGTGTACTAGTCAAAGAGTGGCTTTAAGGAAGAGGTGCACTCGTCGGAGAATGACTTAGAGAGAGAAATGGTTCACTCATAAGCAGAGAAATGGTCTTTATTGTTTTGAACCTACATCCTACACACTATAACTAACAAACGAAAGATCAAAGAACGATGGGACTTGTTCCCCGATAAATCTTTCGATATTCAAGTCAATTTTCTTTTTTAATCAAATAGAAAGATAATTGGAGAAATATGCATAGATACATGAATGAGGGGATTTAGTGTTTGTGAAGGAGTAGGCTTCGTTTGGTGTGCTTAATTAGGGAGATGCTCGGTAGAGTGCACTCGACTAGAGAGCGGTTTTAGAATTGGAGGATAGTGCTCAGTAGGGTATGCTCAACTAGGGAGCGAATTTGAAATTAGAAGATTGTACTCTGTAGGGTGCGCTCGATTAGAAAGCGGTTTTAGAATTGGAAGATAATGTTCCGTAATGTGTGCTTGATTAAGGAGCAGCTTTGGAATTAGATGGCAGTGTTCTGTAGGGTGCGCTCGACTAGGGAGCCGTTTTTAAAAATAGTGTATTAGTTGAAGAGTGGCTTTAAAAAAGAGGTATATTCGTCACAGAATAACTTAGAGAGAGAAATGATTCACTCATAAGCAGAGTGGCTTCTTGTAGAATTGCACTCACAAGGGAGTAGTTTTAAGGGAAAGGTGCACTTGTCGGAGATTGGCTTTTGTGAGTACTAGATTGCTGAATTGGATCCAAATCGAAAGAGAAAATTCAAATCCCCCTCCTTTTTCCGTTTGGAAGAAGGGATGCATTTATAGAAAATGTGTGGGTTAGTCAACCTTGGGTTCCATGGGTCTGTAATGGTGAGTGGCCGACACCATGCGCCTGCTATTATGAGCTGTAGATGTTACGACTCTGTGCCTCTCAGGTAGCCGCAATCGTGCTTCCCCACTGGCAGTTTGCGCCGCCAAAATCTTCAGGGAGACAGGTTGGTGGCTGTCGTTTGTGGTTCTTATTCTTGCAATCGTCTAGGACCACATGGTGATAGTGGTCGTTTAGATTCATCTGTTGAGTTGGAGCAAGCTAAGCTGTATTTGTGGATCTCAGTGTATATGAATGCCTAAGTGTAAGGAGTATGCTTTGAATTTGAAAACTAGTTCTCTAGTGGTGCGGTCCGGTTGATTCCTTTGTATTCTCGTGGTGGAGAAGGGATATTCATACAGTGAATATGGCAATATTCTCTATAAGGCGTGTATTTGCTCCCTTGCCTAAGTGATCCTCGCGGGCAATATACGACAACCACCATTTGCGAATATTTCCTTAGTCTGTCATTGCCATCTTGTGGCGATCCGTAATTATGAGGTAATATCCCCCGAATTTATGTGTTAAGCTGCTATAACGTCAATCAATTTGGGGCTGAGGTTGTCGAGGTATGCCACTGATCTGTAATTGTTTGTTTATTGCTGAATGGTATTAGATCAGACTTTCTTAAGCCCCGCTTCTTCACTTTCGCTCATGGTGCACTAGGCTAGTTTACGATGCAAATTGCCAGATCATGTTTCGTGCCTTTGCCCATAGGTTACTTCAAAATATTCTCGATCCTGTAACTACCTCAGATTTGCACAGCAATAATTTGTTAAGGCTCATCCGATTTAGGTAATCCTGATCACAATTCTCATCCAAAGTTAAATAAATTCAAGGAATCAATCTCATCCACATCAGCCCCAACTTATATTTCCGGGCATTCATCATGATTCTGCAGTGAGGCAATGCAGATGTGCACGGTAATTTATTTAACGGTAAGCCTGCATATTTATCATATGTAAATAAAAATTTTGTTTAATTTATTCACCTTTTACATTCAGACTTTTTTAAATATCACATATGTCAGAATATAGACAATTTGATAAGAATCTTTATCGGCATATCAACTTCAATCAAATATAAAATTTTGAAAATACGGTGGGGGTTTTCACCAACATAAAGAAACAGAATTTAGTCAATAAAAATTAAATATTCAACCTTCCTAAGAAAATGTTTAGATTTGTTACCTAGCTGCAGTTTTTCATTTTTATTTTCTCATTTTCCTTCTATTTATGGTGGGGCGTGAGGCAGCAATCTCAAACAGGCACAATAGACTGAAAACAAAATGGGAAATCTAAAACCTCGAGGCATAACTAAAATACCCAACGAGCAGAGTCAAGTAATATTAACAATTTCCATTTACGTGATTTTCTTAGCTGTAATAGATGAAATATGACTAATCACAAAATCTTATTCCAAACGCATTCCTGTCGAATGGATGTTTGCAGCAGAAAGCTGCTTCTTGAGGTTGAGAACTTCAGTGGCATATGAAGCTAACCGCTTCTTAAGCTGGGTTGAAGCCTCCTCAAACTTACCATTCATGAAACTTTGTTCATCTACTGCCTCCCTGTACCTCTTACGAAAGGCATCTAATTTACCTTGTGTGGATCGGAGTCGCATCATAAGCTTTGCCCTCTCTTTGCCGTTCTTGACTTCGTCCTAATTAAACCACAGCCATGTAAGATACAGAAATCATCGCCTGAGGAAGGCACGATTCAGAGAAGGGAAGAGAGTAAATTATGTGGAATTGCAGCACAAAATATACTAGGGTTTAAATTATATAATAATAGTAAGTAAAAAAGAAGAATTTTATAGAAATAATAATCTGCCTTTAAGCTTTTTTTAAAAAAAAAAAAGCAATTATGTCCGCCAACAATAGAATATGCAAATCTAAGACTAATTGTCATTGTCCCACGAGATTCAACAACTCTATGTACGACATTAACATATGGCTCACCATTATAAGAGTTATGTGAAATATCTACGATTAACTTAATAGTTATCGAGATGGGTATATTTTCTATAAAATTTGATCTCAATTCACCTTTTTTAAGTATGTCAACATCTGCACAATAGCAGATTTGCTAATTGATGAAAGACTACTGCTATATTTGCCATTGAGTAATCGATTTTATAATGACATTTTTCTTCTGCAAGTCCATAAAGTTTACACAAGTCTCATCATAATTGAGTACTTCGATTAAGTGTACAGAATTGCTCTTCAGAAAATTCTCTAGACCATAAAACATAGCAAGTCAATGATAACATCAGATCCTAATGACAGAGATTTCCGGTTTAAGGCAGTCATAACTATAGAGAAACACTATCCTCCTTTTGTATTATAGGCTGTGTCAGTTCATTATACGAAAGCCATGCAAAAGAAACGAAGTGTGATATGATAGTATAGAGTCCATGGGTAAGAAATTCAGTGCGCTACAGTAACCAGGAGTCTAATGCACTTACATTATGCATCTTAACTTCCAAGTCTGAGCATCTCTTTGACAGCTCCTCTACTTCATATTTGGCATTTAATAGCTGTCATGACAACAACTCTTGATAGCTTTAACATCTCAAATAACATTTTTATCGGTAGCAAATGAGACAAGACCGAAAAGCTTACCTTATCATCGTAACTTTTTCTAAGAAATTCCATCTCAATAACGTTAGATTGCAGCTCTTCTACTTGGGTCATCAATTTCTCCCTCTCCTGTCTCATAGCATCTTTACATATCTGTAAGAATAGAATAGAATCGATCCAATGGATACATTATAATTCCGTATTTCAAAACCTTTACTCATAAATTGCCAAAAAAAAGGTCTTTGTCAATCTGGAGTGCTAGGCTTCTGCCGTGGTCAATTAAATCACTATGAACTGTTTCAACATGTGCTTTTTCATCTTCAACAAATTTGGTTAGAGCCCGTTACCTATATAATCAGTGGAAACGCTAGGAAAGAGGAAAGAACGACTATACCTGAAGCTCATTTGACAAATTTGAATTTCTCTCATATTCTTCAACTTGACGTAGTAATTTATCCTTCTCTTCACCGACTCTACTCAAGTCCACCTGGAGCTTACTCACTTGATCACAGGCATGGTTATGCTCCACGGAAAGCATGCCAAGTTTTGCATTTAGTACCTAAGGAGAAGGAATGTCAAGGTTGATCCAATTATGAGTAGTGCAACAGAATCTAGAAGTTTGATCCAAGATAACAAACTTCTTGAGAATTTCCATTGTCAATGTCAACCGCTTTGAGCTCCTGTTTCAGTCGGTCAATCTCCAATGACTTCTCCATGCTGCAACAATATTTAGATAAAAGCATATTTCAGGAAGATGAAATTCTAAATCTGTTGGAGGCCGGAGATTACCAATAGATTGATTTCATTGGCAGGGATACTGATAGAACCAGTGGCACAGAAACAGTGTATAATTTATAGCACATAGGTCTTTAATATGAAAAAAGATATGTTCATAAAATCCATCATTCTTCCTGCCAAATTGATAAAATAACAGTCTCTATACCGTGAAAATAGGATAGTCACTATAGTACATCAGTTTATAGGTGAGTAGACAAAGCAAATAAGAAAAATGAATATACAACACATAATATTCCCGTGGAATTAATATGCATGATTACTGGGTTGACATCAAGGATTCAACTACGAGCACAAATACTTATCTGATTACAGAATTATTCTGTCCTAAAAGCTACTACATTGTCCATTTATTAAAAAAGTGAATTATGGAAAATTATAATTCCTGTCCTGAATAATCATAGCCAGATTCTTGAATTTGGTGGTTTGCATCATAATGGCAGGCAAGAAAAACGACCATGCTGCTTATCTTTGTCATTAACTCAGGAACTAAATACTGCAAAAGAAAAATATGACCCGTGTTCACATCTGCTGGAGAACAGTCTATTGCTCCAAAGAGTCAAATTTAGGCGAAGGAAAAGCAACTTTCAAAGCCAAATTATAGTACTGTAATTAGACAAAAGGAAGCACACACCTGCTTTTTGTCTCCCACTCTGCATTCTCCTCTGCACATTTCAATCTCTCCTGAAGAGCCTTGAATTCTTCTCTTAATGATAGCATCTCATTATTCATCTTACATTCGATATTTGCATCATCAGATTTGGGAATTTTGTCATTGCAGAAACAAACATAATAGATCACAGACATGAACATTACTAATCACACTTCAAAGCAGGAAATTTTAGTGGTAATCAGAGACAACTGGGAAGTTGTCAATACAAGTGATAAAGACTCAAAACAGTCAAGCAGAGAATGACAATAAAAGATGGAATGATTGAGAAAAGGCAAGAAAAAACGGATGTGAGAGGTTGTTTTATTGAGAAAATAATATTCCCAAATACTGGCACTTTACAATTTGTAAATACGCACAGCCAGCCATAGCTGCAGAACATAATCACTACTTTTATCTTTACCCAACATGAACTTGGCCTTTGTTTGATAGTGCTGTAGGGAAGTGTTTTCTTTCTGAAAATATATAAGCCTTTTCTTTTCCGTTACAGTCACAGAAAAGTTGAACCTTGGCAAGCAATAACACGGTGAGCCTTGGCCAATGGTAACATTGTTATATCGTGACTTCACAGTTCAAACCATAGAAATATATTATTTGTTACAAAAGCACTTCTCCGCTTACAAAGCAAAAGAAACAAATACAAAATGAATGCAACGAAATCAAGGGAACCATGAAGAAATGGAATTTTCAAATCTCAATGTCTGTAAATCAAGGGTAAATATAAGGGTAATGAACCTTGAAGAAATCAAGTGGCATCTCAATTAAGGCAAGCAATTTGACTAGATGAAAGGAACCAAGCAATTCAATTAATCGTCTGTAACTATTGTAAATTATTCACAAGGAGAAAATTTCTATAAGAAATCTAGAATAACTTCCATTGTACAATTCCTTTGCATCAGTAATTTGTAATCAATTTGATTACTTAAATGATAACCATGATACTGGTTCAATACAATGGACCTTGAAGAAATCTTGTGCACAGGGGCGCCTTCATATTTGGCACAAATCCCAGTAGGACATTAAAATGTTATATTACCATGATACTGGCACAAGAAAGCTACCATACTCTGCACAGCCTCACGTTCAAATTGTTTAAAAGGTTCATTGTGGACCATAATTTAAATAATAGAAATAAGAACATCAAAAACCTTGTACAGAACTATCACAGCATAAATTCTAACCTTGGTTTGAATCTTACCTTTGAAATTTTGCTTGTCAAGGACATAACCTCACCATTATATGTATCTGCTTTCTCTCTAATGGCTTCAACAGAAGCTTTCTCCTTGGCAGACCATATTGCCCTTTCCTCTTCCAATTCTAGAATGGCATCAGTCAGTTGCTGCAAATTTAAAGATATTATTAAGCATTTCACTTTGAAAAAGGCCCAAGTAAAACAACCCATTCTCCATTTTCTTGCAGAGATCAAGCTACCATTGCTAGCTCTTCCTTTCCTTCTACCAGTAGATTCAACTCGCCTTCTAACTTTTCATGGGAGGCTTCAGATTTTTCCAGCCTTAATCTCTGGAATAGAACATGGAAATACACAATACTCATCAGATTGCAAGAATTATAAACATGAACTAAGAGTTAGCAAAAGCATGAGCCACCCCAGAAATGCATCAGGATACTAAGCAGAAGCTCACAAGGCCCAAATTCTCTTCATGCAACATGCTCCGCTCTGCGTTTAATGCATTCAATTCATCAGATAGCACTTCTAGCTCAGAACTCAAACTCTCAATTCTAAAAGAAAATTCTTCCTTTTCTTGATTCGCCTTGGAAAGATCCTCTTCTAGAGAAGCAATAGTTGTTTCCATTTCAAAAGCAAGGACTTCCAACTTCTTGTAATCTTCCTGAGTCGAATTAATGGCAATTATGAAGTAAATATAAATAACCAACTTATCCAGAAAAAAAAATGGAGGAAAAAAACCAGAAATTAAGATAGAAAACGTGCTGATTATGTTTTTCGTCTCAAAGATAATGCATACAGCCAACTTGAACATTATCTATATGAGAATCCAGGTCTGACAACCCTATCTCATCACTCAACAATGTTCTTTAGAAATACTACTGTTTTTAATATGAAAAAATAATCACGACATTATATGCATATTCAAACACATGATTGAAATGTTGCGAATAGGTTAGTAGCCAGTTGAGCAGCCATGCTTGCAATGTGGACCATCAAATTCCAAAAGTTAAGGGACCAGATATGTCAAATATTGGAAGGATGAGCAGAAAATTATAATTGCAATGACAGAAATGTTGAATAGAAACATTCACGAAAAAAGTTCGTCATAGTTAAAACTTGAGGAAGAATCAACACAACTTATAGTAAAAGGTATCACCTAGAAAAGATGAGTTCAGCAAAGGGCATTCACCATGGCAGGGACACTTGCAACATCAACCAATTGATGTGTGCCATCAGGAAAACTGACATCATTAAGATTAAAAGTCTTAGGAGGGTGGGTGAGGGATGACCTAAATGGACTTAGAACAACATGATATATGTCGAGATACCAACAAACCTAGAAGCTTAAACTATTAAATGAAAATTTAAGCAAGGTTTGATACTCTAACGCACTCCTCATGTGATATCCTTTGGGCTCAAAATGTAGATTAAACACTATCCAGTTTTATATATATAGCGAGAAAATTGAAGTTTAAGGAATCAAACTCTTGCTACTTGATCAATAAGACACTGATATCATATCAATACACTAAAAAGCTAAAAGTTTAAGTTGTTAGTGAAGGCTCAATAATATTTCTGGACATGACACAATGAGGAAGGATTGAATGGCACCCTAAATATTATTCTGGGCTCGTTTCTGGAGTTGGGAGGGAAACAAAAAGAATGAAAAGGGAAAGAAATGAAAACAAGCTCATATTTGATACCAAAGGGAAGGAAAACAAAATCACTTTCCATATTATTTACACTTAGAAATTTCTTGTTTAATTCAAAAGACTTCGTTTGTTCTCATTCCATATAGCTGGCACCCATATTGACACCCAAATAATACGTCATCGTACTTGAATACACTAGAATAAGATCATAATAAATTCCCAAACAAAGCCAACCTACACACATTGACTCTCCAACTTTATTTTACCTTATACTCCATGTCTTTCATTCGCAATAGTCGATTCACTAATCAGTCCAAGAACAACCAATTTTTTTGAACTGCTGTAATGCAAGCCGCAGAATGGGGGCACCTGACCAACTGTTTAAACTGGTTTGTTTGATCTCGGAAGCAAGTATTTGAAATTATAGGAGCAAAGGAAATATTTCACTATTCTGATTAGAAAAAGTTAGCTATGAGCTTCTGCTATATTGTAACTAGAGAAGGATTGCATCCTTGGGTCTTTCACCTTGGGTTCAAGGGGAAAAAGAGAAAAGTACATAGACCAAATGGAAGAGGAAAACCAAGAAAGTCACAATCTGGAAAAGACTACAACATGGAAAAGAAGACTCAAACTAACATACTGTATTCAAACATGAGGAATAATTTCTCAGAGAAATCCACCGGAACTGACACAACAAAATCAGACTTCATTTCCATGAGTTGACATCCAACATGCAGATTTCACCCATAATAGAGCTTGAACTTTTGGTACTCCAATCAGATGAGATGAAAGGTTGTTACTTTTGTGGGGAGGGATTGTGAAACAAGGAAACATGGATGAGCAGTATGTATAATCTAGAGGGTAGGACGGAGATTATCTTAAGCATGAAAAACAGGGTTTAGATCCACGTAGACCTAGAGGAAATGAATAGGTGTAACTGCAAAGGAATAAAAAATAAGTCCAAAAATTCAATATACCTAAAAAAGTCACAGTTCTAGATGAGAAAGCCACAGCACATCAAATTTGTATGGCCAACAAGAAAAATTAAAACAAGCAGAAAAATAAATCATGCACAATCGAGTTAACAAGGGAAAGACTCATGAAGAAGCATCCAAGAAAAAAACCCTACTGGCTATCAATCACCAACTAAAATTTCACCATATAAAAAGACAACTTATAGAGATATGGTTCAAACACGTACCCTGCTAACCATGAACTCGTGATTATCTAAAGAATTTCTCAGACTTGCTTGCTCGCAGCTAAACTAGAGCATTTGGCTTTCTCTGGTGAAATACTTTGAGCAAACTTGTTTAAGATTTTCACAACTCTGAGTTCCAAGTCACCAACAAAATTATGAAGGCTAATATGCATGGATCAAGTGATTGCTTGTATGGGTAATTCAAAGGCTTCGAGAACAAACCATAATGGAAATATATAAATCTCTCTAAGCATTTAATGGTTGTCCTCAAAAACCCACTAGAAATCAGAACAACTGAACAACATTGTTCTCTTTGAAATTTAGAGAAGTTGAAACCCCCAATACATAGAAAATAGTTAGTTAGAGCAGTTTCTGAACCATGCATAGTACATAAAACTGTCTTCTACTTGAGCCAACATCACACAAACATCAAGCAAAATTTTATTAACTTGTAGTTTGAATGTACAAAAATCGGGCATCTCATTGAAATAGTCTGATAGAGTTTTGGAGCATTTTTGTGCTTTAGTGAAACTTTTGACCATTACAGTAAGGCGCAACACATCATTGTGTGAAAAATCTTGGGCATTGTTTCAATGCTTGAGCCAATTCACAATAACATTAAGCAAAACTCACAAGCAAAATTTTAATATTTGAGCTAACTTTAAGCACTCGGCTTTTATGTTCTATTGAAGAGATTCCAAATAAATTCGCCAATCAGCCATAAACCAGTCTCAAACAGCAAAGCAGTTGAATGGAAGGAATCCCTCTTCTTCTCTGACACTTCCCCTCCATGCTAGAGAAACCAGAAGGGGAAGAAGGCCTACTCTTCTTACCAATTTCCTTCCCTTTTCTCCCAATCACCAAAACAATGTTAGAGGATGTTGCCTTCAGTAGAGTAAGATCTCAGTTGGTGGGAACATATAAATGACCACACAATTGGGACATATGTCTTTCTTGCGGCATTCTTTCGTTCATATCTTTATTATGTATCACTTCTTATCATTTTCCAAGTCTCAGATTGTACTAGTGTTTCACCAATCACTCAAAGCATTCTTGTCATTTTCTATTCTGGCTCATTTATTATCTTTTTTCTTCAATATAACTATCAATAAGGATACACCTATGGCATTTGAAGTATAACAAAGCAACCAAAACAACTTGATACTTGCTGTGAAGTTGCATATAACAGAGTATTGCATAAATTTTTTCAGATTAATTTCAGGCATAGACTGATATGAAAGTTTTGAAAACCTATATCAAATTCTAATAGTCCACTCATTTGTTTTCTTTTACCTGCAGTGTCTGTTGAAAATTATCCTCGAGGCCCCTTGTTCTTTTAATATCAAACGCCTTGGACATCCTATCGGCTGCTGAATCACGTCGTCTACCAACAAGAGATTCACGTCTGCTAATGTCACGCTCAAGAAAAGCCTTCTGACTATGCAATTTTTTATTCTCCCTCTCAGTATTTGCTTTCTCACCCTACACATGACCATATAATTACTTAAAGCTGATTCGAGGAAGTCAGACGGCATACATGGAAATGAGGGATACAACATAGAACCTCAAGTCTGGTTTTCTCCTGGACGGCATTTTTAAGCTTAAATTCAGTTTCTTTCAACTTGGTTCTGGTCTTCTCAAGTTCTTTCCTTAGAGATTCCTTTTCTCTAGATAAAGAGGATGACGATAAAGACAAAACTTCCCTTTTAAGGATCTGAATTTGAGAAAGAAATTCAGCTTTCTCAAGATCATGTTGTTCAGCTAGTTCCTGTGACAAAATGAACATGCTTGAGAAAAGAACTGGGAAGTGATAACATCAATATCACATAACAATTGGTAGTAAGTTACAGCCAGGGCCTTTTCAGAGTTTTGAGCATTAATCACTAGCCCCTGAATGTGGTCATGTTGATCAGCAGACTCAGTCTGCAATTCAATCTGTACATCCACAAAATACAAACAAAAAATCTTAAGCCATAAACTACCACAAGAAAATTGATATGAAGTTCAATAGATGAATTAACCTTCTCATTCTCAAGTTCTGCTACTCTGTTTTTCAACAAATTGTTCAACTTCTCATAGTCATTATTGCTAGCTTTTAATTGCAGCGAGCTCTGGCACAGTGATGACTTAAAATTCTGCATCCATAGAGACAAAAAATCATTGTAAATCAGAAATATAGGTTGCAACAGAAAACATAGTAAGAGGGTCATGGCAACAGCCTCGATAATGATCATTGCAAAATTGATGGAAAATCCTACAAGAGAAATACATCATCAATAACATCTTTAAGTCCAACCAAGTGAATTGGCAACATTTTATGACGTGAAAACTCACTGAAAATAAGTCAAGTGTTGAGGAATATCCTTGTAGAAGTTCAGCAGCAAATGATGAGATGCTGTTGGTCCAAGTTCTCAAGGATTGAACTTCAGTCAATGTTTGTTGAACCTCTAATACAAGCTGGTCCATATAGTCTGAATTGCTCTGCTGAAAGACCCAACAAAGTATGATTTGAAAAGGCAATAATATAACAACGATAATACTGAAAAGTCAAAAAGACAATGACATTTCTCTAGTTTTTACCATCTATAGACAATTTATCTCAACAAACATTATTCAAAAACGGAAAAAATAGATATTTATCTCAAGTGTCCCAACTTGCCTCCAATTCCCTAGAATATGTGTTTTTAGCCGCACAAAAAGCAGTTTTACTCAGCAAATGTGTGGGACGATCGTAATCTGTCACATCAGCATCTGCCAGCTTTCTTTTCAAGCATTCAATTTGTACGTCATACATAATCCTCTGCCATTAGAAGATGAAAGATCATATTGCGCTACTGTACTTCAGGTCAGTGCAAGGAAGGGACAAGTGAGGTATATGTTAGAACCTGAGTTTCAAACTGCAGCAACAGGTCCTGGTATTCTGCTTCAAGTTTTAGTAGTTCAGTGTTTTCCTGCAAAAAAACAATTATTAGATCATTGAAGGAAAATGCAATAAAATTACAATTGAGGAGGATCAAAAAGAAGAAGACGACGGCATAGTACAAACCAGAGGAGAACTTTTCTTCTTAGATAGCACTTTTCTCCTATTCGTCACATTCAACAAAATTGACGGATCTGGAAGCCGATCTTCTGGAACAGTGTCGATAGAATTCTCCTCTAGATTACAGCAATTATTTGCATCAGTTCCACTTCCATTTACAAGTTCTTCAAAAGGAAGAAGAGGTCCAACCTCACGCTCCGCTCTCATAGATCTAACAACCGGAGTCTTTGATTCTACAATGGTAGATGCCTGAATTGACAGTAAAAATATCGCTATATCTATTTCACATTCCAAAAAACATGGTTCCACAATTCTAGAATACAATGAGTAGTGAGAAAACTTGTGATCATACTGACAAGATTCAATTAACTGAGTGTAAGCAGCCACATGTACAATAAGTACTATAGTTGCCGCAGGAGCCACTCATAAGCACCATAAGAAAACGTATGCAAGACACAATGAGAGAAAGGCACACACACAAACAGAGAGAGGCCATCAAAGCGAGGATCCAAAGTTGGCAAGGAGGAAAGGGAGGGGAATAACCTGGCACATTGATTGCTTGAGGTCAAACACGCAACAAATTGTGTCAGGGTTACCATGATAATTTTGACATATAAAGGCGCCTTGGAATGGGAGTATTGCATCAAACTTATACAAAGGAAGCAATGCAGTGAAACGGTTGTATTGCTAAAGAATCAGTGGCTAACAATTTAATGAATAACGATGTGTTTACGGCAATACAAGATGCAATAAACTAAGAAGTCAAGCTTCAGGTGCACAAAAGATGCGGGCTTATGCCATCAAATGAATTCGATCAGCTTCCTACTTTAGTATGGGTGTAAGCATGTTAGGTAGCACCATATATGCTGATGCAATCAAAGCACTATTTTATATTTGGATCACTGAAAACACTATAAGCATTCAGAACGGGGGCATCTGAACCTAGCATTGTTTTGAATCACGGAAGAATTACAAGGACTGAACTATATGAAAACACTTGATATTGAGAATAAATGGGTAACAAAGATATTAGGTTAGATTCTTAGTCACCCTTGCCCTATTGACAGTAGGCAATATTGCTACCTTAATCAATAGCAAACAAATGAGCCCTCTAGACATATCCAGAAGGCACCACCACGGCAGCATGCACCTCATTTTTCATTTTTGGGGAGGAGGCAGGCGATTGTTTATTAATTATGCACAATATAAAATATCTAGTATTCACAGGCTTGAAAGGATAAGGGTAAACTATAATGAACAATAATACAGAAAATATTTGATAAAATGAAAAAAAAACTATGAAATCATTAATAAAGGCATATGGAACAATCATGGACCTGTAAGTGCATGGCAATTTCTGGTAACATGTTCCCAGGCTATGCAAATCCTCGATTTCAGTCTAGGAATGGTTTAGGAAACGTGTCAAAATTTAGGGCCCATAAAACCATTGCCAGGGCAATGCTAGAATGATGAATTAAGTGACAGTAGCAAGATTGCCAACCAACAAGCCATATCATGCTCTATGTTCTCCAATGGATACACCAATCTAGTTGATGATTTTCTTGTTTGTGCACCATCCTACTTTATGCACGCAGAAATCCATGAGAAGCCAATTATGTGGAAGTCTAACAGGAAACGAAGCACACAAAAAGCCAGACAAGTACATAGTCATGGACACAATACTTACTTCACTGGAAGTCTCCCGAGTTAGATTACCAGGGCACCATGTACCCCTCCTCTTACCCTGCAAAAACCAATGAGATACCCTTAGTTAAAGAATATACATACTCTTAAGAGTTTGATAGAGTTAAGGAAACAAGAAGTGGTACCAATAGTAACAAGACAAAAGATAAAATTGATTTAGCATTAATAGCAACCCCAATACACGGTTAGTCATATAGATAATTCCTTTACATTGTAATGCAACTATGTGTATGACGAAGACAATGGTAGAACTAGCAAAAAGTTTTCGATAACAGTATTCACAAAAATGTATCCAATGACTAATAAAACCTCACATAGTTCTAATTCAATCATACTTAAACACGTTAACAAAAATGGTAAAAACTGTAACAAAGCATATCTAGGTTGCAATAAAGAAAGAGAAGAGGGGATTTGTGCTCAACTTTCATGAATTTTAGTGTAAAATTATATATTTGTTTTTATCGTGAGATAAAGTCATAAGTTTAAATTATGGAAATACCATACTTGCAATGCAAAGTTAAGGCTAATACACATAACCCCTCCCACATTGGTCACCCCTCTTATTAGAAAATATCTCATAATATTTTGTGGTTTATTCACTCTTAAGCACACTTGTCAGTAAAATACAAGCAAAAAAAAAAATTAAATTAACAATACAATAGTAAAATTATAACAAATATCATAATATTTATCAGTAAACACTAGTTATAGAATGTAAGTAATTAAAATTATATAAAGTAGTCACTTTTCAAGAAAAATCATATAAAAACATGTATATTAACACTAAAGATATGAAATAAATGATATCCATCTCCAAACCATACCCTTTTGTGATGATCATGAGTTTCATCCCTATTCGAGTAAAGAACCATTGAGCTCAAGTTCTTGATTTTTTTTGCTTGTTCCTGTAGCCTCTTCTCACGTTCCAATTGAGCTCTTTTTTCCTCCTCCAATTCCAAAGCTATCCGTTCTCTCTCCAATTCTGTCTATAAGATGTTAAGAACAAATCTTGAAATTTTCAAAGACATGCAAAATTTCCTAATAAATTCCATACAAAAAATACATCACACCTGCAATAATGTGTTCCGCAGGTTAAGGATTTCCTCCTCAAGATGTTCTGAATGAGAAGCCTGCAATGAGTTAAAATCAATAGTTGTTTCTCTCAACCAAAAGTTTACAAACGAAACTTGTAAGTAACAGAGATACAACTAAATATATAATTGAAGGGAGGAAAAACCTTCAATTTGGCTCGAAGCTCCTCAATTTCTTTCTTTTGTCGTTTCAACAAGGCGGCATCTGTCAAAATCTAGAGAACAATACAAATAATGCCATTCAAGTAATTAAGAAAATAACAAATAAAATACACGAGAAGCTTAGTTGTTAAATCAAATGTGTAGTTAGATAAATTGACAATGGAAAGCGAGCTATCAAAATATTATATTGTAAAAATAGGATAAGTTGAGATTGAACAACACGAGACCTCATTAACACGTGCACAGTTAGTAACACGTAAAGCCCTGCTCGCAAATTGAAGGCTACTTTTTGTCTCGTCTGCATGAATCTGACATGACAGAAAATTTAGCAACAAAAGCATATTCACGTAAGTAATTATCCAAAATGCATATGAAGAGGACTAAACAAGCAATTGTGCGTGAATTGTTCTCCAAGTTTGTAATCAATTGATTAAAAAAAGAGTGGTGTAGAAAAGGAGAAATTTAGGGATCAAAAATAAAGGAAATCAAGGAATCAAAACATAATATATAATAGAACTGAAACTCAACTATCTCAATTGAATATTCATTATAGTCTTCAGTCTCACAGTACCATTAAGTAGCATAAATAAGCTGCTAATTAGAAGCTGGTCTATATGGGGAGCAATCCTGCTAAATTGCACAAACCTTCCACATTGTGAAGTCTTTGGAGAATCAAATGTATGCAATCTTATCTCTATATGACAGAGAAATTATTTTTGTGGTTTAAATTGATGATCATCAAGTCACAATGGATAAAGCATAACAATATACCAAGATTCGCCTTTGGGGAGCTATCCAACTTAAAAAGGAAAAAAAATCAACCTTTGATACTGAAATTCTTAAAGCTGAAACACCGAAAATTTGATAAACTAAAGTCCAGCCATGTCCTAGGATTTAAATCCCGAGGCAAGGCTTCAACTCTGTTCAACAATCTCCATCACTGAGCTACACCAACCACTCTAGCATTTACAAACTGGTGTTCCAAGATATTAATTTCTTAGAATGTTGCTGAAACTAAGTTGAACCCAAATTCTGAAATGTGAAGGAAAAAAAATTAGATGTAGCATCAATGGATTAACATTTCCAATGACTTGAGATCAATTTGAAACATCATGTAGACCCCTGGTAACACGACTACAGAGAACCTACAACAAAACATTATACATGCTTGTTACCTCTCTTTTATTGGTTGCCATATTGAACCCCTGAACACATACTGTGAAATGAGTCTTTGCTTATTTTCACTTCCTAGCAAATCAATGAAAATTTTCAACTCAAGATAGCTCTAGGGTGGCATCAAGCATGACCAACCTGAGCAAGGGTAATATTGCATATTATTGCAGTGTTTGCATTACCACCTAGTGCAGGTTGAAGAATGCGTGTGAGTTTGCTGTCTCGATAAGGGACATGACCCCTGCCACATGTAAGAAACATAACACAAGCATAATGTAAGATTGGGAGAAAAGTTGTGTTCAAGCAATCATTGAACAACCAAGAAATCCTACCCTTGGCTCTCTGCGCCTTCACTTAACTTCTTGATAACAGTCCCAAGTGTCATCAGGCTTTTATTGATGTGTGAGCCCTCTTTTAGACGCACTCCTTCTGCACCTGTTTTTGCAGCACGCTCTGAACCAGCAAGATCCACTAAGTTCTAAAGCAGCCAAATAGCACAATAATAAATATGAAATTACAACAAACTAGAAACAAATATCTTAAATAAATATAAAAAATACCCGTCACAATAGGAAATATTGAATTGATTATCTACACTGAAAAGGAAATAGGCACTGGATACATTGATTGATGTGATAAATACCAGAACAGAGACACGAACAGCATCACAAGTATTGCCCAAATCTTCATCCTCTGCTTTATCCCGACTCTCAATTATCTAGGTAATAATTGAGTAAAAACAATGAGCTTATATGTCCACAACAGCATAAAGATGTGAATGAGCAAGAGCTATACCATGCGAAATATTGTGTGAGATCTACTACTGTATAGGTTCATATTCGTTTCTCCAATGCGTCTATGAGCTGCAAATTGATAAGGTTAGAAGATACAACTACCTTAAGGAAAGAACAAAAAATTAATATTCCATTGAAGTATCCTGCAAGATGCAATTGTTCAAAAACCCATCTCTTTCTACCTTTTGGAAGTTGAGTAATCAAGGATGCCTACCACAACCTATGCACTTAAATTTGATAAACAGTTCATGTTCTAGTGAAGAAATAACAGAATAGAACCAAATATGTCAGATATGCCTCTTGCAAACAAGGCAACTTGTAGGCATTATATGTAAATATATGGTATAGTGTTAACATATACCCACTAGAACCTGGAACCTTTTATGGTCAATTAACTGTTACACTGGAAACAAGTTTGATTTATCAATGCCATATACTCTAAAACAAACATGACAAAAGTATCCCACAAAATGTAATTCCAAATACTAGAAAGAAAAAGAGAACAAAACTTTACATTCTCCAAAGTTCATGAAGTCAAGGACTTGCTCAGGAGAGGCAACAATCTCTTCTCGTAAACCAGCAACAAAGATTCCCCGCTGTCAGGATAAATGAATATAAATAAACTCCTTTCATTATTAACAGTAAGAAGTCTTGGTTCAATGATGAAAGAGAGGGAAGAAGACTCTACAACTTGTCGGGACATGGAAAAATATCAATACAGTACCTCAAGGCTTTCGTGAATTTGCAGTCTTCGGTGCTCCGGGGCTAACAAATCATTTATTTCCTCATTATAAATTTCCATATATGACATGCGCAATAGAAACTCCCGGTCTGTAACCTTGGAGGGGATCACACGGACAAAATAAGAATCTTAATAAAAAAAAGTCTCTTAGTATAAGTTCATTGAAGATCTCATATATGGTATATATGCATAATAAAGCCTGAGGATTGTAGATAATGATCTACATAATCATCCAAGATATTTGGCCCTTGCAAGTGTCATAGAGTGATCATTCTACTTAAACCATGTGTAAACTGTGTCTAATACAATAATAAACCACAAAGTATGGCACTTGACACTTCAATTGTTGTGTATCATTAAACATCTTCAGAAATCTCCCCTGTTGAATGCAATTTTGTTTCACAAAGCCAACGTTTTACATAAAATATTTGCCATAGAAAGACCAATGGTTTTATCAGTGCTAAATCAAATGTGAATCATAATTCAAAACAAATTGGTGACAACGAGATTGACAAATCTTGACATGGTTATAAAATGGTGACAATGTATATCCAAATATTGTGACAAATTGTACTAAAAAATGTCAATGTACCCATAGTACCTTTTGAATTATATCGAACAAATCCTGAACAGCTAGAGGAATGACACCAGGTTCAATGGCAGACCCCCGCATAGTATGTGTTTTTCCACTATTGGTTTGTCCATAAGCAAATACAGTACCTGTCATTAAGTAATGTAGGATATGTATCACATGCTGCACATTTGACGCTGGTAGAGCTTGTGAAGCAAGGAAATCAGACAGACAATAACAATGACAATAGTAGGAATCCTTCCTTACAGCCATGTTTTCCCCTCCAAATTCCCCGCTTGTTGCAAAAATTGTTTTATTCCTTTGTTTATGTCATCTAATATTGTATGCAATCAGAAACGTGGCTTCTACTTGATTGACTAATTTGATTTTTTAGCACAATAGCAGGTCTTTTGCAAAATGGACAACTTTAACAGTGATGCTACCATTCCCAGCAATCAAATAAAGACGGAAATAATAAAACAAGTTTCCTAGAACGACAAATATTGAAATGAGGTGAAGAACGAACCATTAAAACCGCAAACCGCGGCACCGACGATCTCCTTCGTGCGAGCTTCGTATACTACATTGGTCTTGCATTCTTCTCCAAAAATTCGATCTAGGAACCAGAAAATGAAAGAAAAAACAACAGAAGTAAATAGAATGTTAAACCCTAAGAGGGTGAATCATGCAAAAGCAGTAGTAAAACGTAGGCAAAGAAAAATGATGTAGATAGAAAAAATTGTACCGAATTCAAATTTAAAAGACTGGTTGTATGCGGAGATGGTGTTGCCGGAGATTCGCCAAGGGCTTGACTTCGCTTCCTCTGGAGAGAGTGGCCTCGCCCTAACGGTCACGTAAATTCTCTCCATTATCGGAATAAATTTCCAGATCCGGCGAACGGAGGAGATAGATGGAGTTGCATAGATGGCTGATCGAGACTAGGAAGCAGAGTGACCGGAGTAGCTGTAAACGACTGCGCTAGTTATGGAAGTTCTTCCGAACCAATTTCTCGGCGATTGTTTTTTTTTTTTTTTTTGTA
>JAODPA010090509.1:0-23661 GCA_025585075.1 Nepenthes mirabilis | reverse complement strand
GACTTTTTATATCATATATTAAATTAAACAAATAACTTTTGAGACAAATGAGCTTAACACTATAAATTATCCAAACCAAACCAACATATGTATTATTGGTTTATCAATTTGTCTCGACTGATAATTTAATTTGATAAAAATTTAAACCGTATTATATGATTTGGTTGTTGATTAACCAAAAATCCTTACCAACCAAACCCAATCCGCAGCCAATCCACCCATTAATCTATCCTAATGTAAACCTGGAAGGACCGCCACATAAGATATGATGACCACAACAAATTCCATGCAAATAATAACAGTTTTATTTAAGAAAACAACTCATTTCAAATGTTATAATTGTTTCGAATAAGATCGCTTATTTGAACTGTAAAAATATAATTGATAATACACAATAAGTAACAATCACAAATAATAAAGAACATACGATTTTACATGAACAACTCTTTTTTCAAATAAGAAAAAAAAATCACATGACTATATGCCCAAACAATAATGAATACAAAACAAAAGAAAACAAATAAGATCAATAAAACGCATTTTTTAACTTCAAGAATAACATACTCAAGATCAGTGGAGATTAAAACACGATTCAAAACACACCCGAATGCTCAAACCTTTTTCTTCTCCATTCTCTTTCTTTCTCTTACAATATTGACGTTCAGGGTCTCAGAAATTACAAATTAATTAACCATAATGCGTGTTAAATGCATTAATATTACCGATGGGGCTCTAGCGCCCGTCAGGTGCACGTCACACGCAAGCTAACTGCAATTGGTGTACGATCGCCCCCTCAACACACATCAAAGCGCTGAACAATTTTGAAATCATGCTCGTGCGACCCTCGAGTGCTCCTCAGGTGACCCAATTTTGAAATCGACTCACAGATGAGTCGGGCATCTGTCATGCACTACTCCGCAATTTTCTCCTAATCAATTCGGTGCATGTGCATCCTTATATGTGCTTCCAAACGACACATTAAATGAATATAAAATCCATACAATGGTGACCCAAAACCTAACAATAATGCTATCCAAAACAGTGTATGGGGACATGCACTGAATGATTGTTTTCGTGCTACGGTGATTGACACATTTTTACAATGCCATATCATCGACCTTACAGTTCCTTGTTAATCAGCCGAATAACAACAAATTTCATGGCCACAACGCCGGCAACAAGGTGGTGATGGACTAATATACAACAGTTTGAGAAAATGACATCCTAAAGAAAAATGCAATCACTAAAATAAGACCTCTTCTCTCCTTTCTTAAAGGGGAATATTACCAATTGAAGGAACAGAGGACCAGAAGCCCAGCACAAAAGATACCGAGGCTATTAAAGCATAAGATACACCAATAAGGTAGCCCAGTGCACCAGAGTTATCAAGTCAGATATTCTAGGAACAATTACATATATAGAATCTTTCCTCTATAATGTAGATACTATCAACAATTGACTTTCATGTCACATTATAACTTTACTGTTGAGGCAAAACTCATGCTCAAAGCACATGCTTAGATACAAAACTTAAAGAGGCTCGGTACCAGAAGCCTAGGAAACTGGCCTACAGCTTCTTCATTTGGCTTTTCTCCAATAAAACAACAAAAATACCTCACCAGAAATGTATTAAAAAACAAATCAACCGAAGGTAATCATCGACGCAACAATAATATTTCTCTAATGTCATTTGAAAATTATGAGTTCAAATCACAGAACGGCATCTCCAAATTTTAAAAGCGGTACTACAGAATAGGTAACTCTCAACAAACTCTGCACAGTACAAGACACACATGCACTGATCTTTTTATTTTTATTTATTTATTTGAAGCTACTATGCAAATCTCTGTCTGCCCTGCAAAAGCAAGGGTCAGTAGCAATTTATAGATTAGCCACTAAATCCTGATACAAAATGCTCATGGATAATTGTTGCCTCATGGCTCCTGGATTTAAAACACAGGTTTAAGCACACAGTCAACTGTCGATAGATTAAAGATTTCATGTCCCTCTTCATTTACTTTTAAAACTCACTACAAGATTTTACATTGGTGAATGGGATAAGCAATGAAGGATTGCATAATCCCAAAATTTTCTTGATAAACTATACCCAAGAGAAGAGTCAGCTAAGAAAGACAACACCAGGAAAGTGCAACCCCCCCAAAGTTACATAATCCAGTGGTTGGTCTTTCATACCAATCTTTTGTCTCATGTCGAGAGAAGCATATTGAATATGTGGACAGAAATATGCCGGACAATTAAGCCTATACCGTCTGAAGACAACCACCCCTCAATGCAAGCACAAGATGGAGGACAGAGCCACCCTCAATGTTGTAGTCCTTCGCTGTTTTGTCATCTGCCAGCTGCTTTCCTGCATAAATAAGCCTGCAAACATACCAAAGGAATGTTTAAATGGCAAAATGCGATAGAGCCTTCAGTTTCTGTTACAGTATATCTTCCATGAAGTCGTTCTATTCAAACTTGGTTTACAAAGGCCACATAGAGATCAATCTTGCTGTAACTGCAATTCATGTAGTAAAACTATTGAGCCAGCAAATTACAAGCAAAAAAAAAAATGGCAGGTGGAGTCAATTTTTCACACAGACTCAGCTCTAATACAGGTGATAGTAGTACTGATCTTTGAATTCTTAGTGATAGTTCTTCATGATTCATCTCCCAGAAATAGGAGAAGGCAAGAAATTTATTTACCAAAAAAAGCAAAGTCTTTTATCTTCAAAACTTTCATAGCATAGGTATTGCCGAGAGTATCATACCACATCAAATTTGGAAATGTAAGCCACATGCAATTCCCACAGATATGATAGATCCTTTTGCTGATGTCAACATTTATTTTTGGGAAGTACGTTGGTTTTTACTTCCCCCAAAAGAAAAAAATACACCGATGATTTTGATATTGATGTACATAACATGCACAGAATTTCTTTGCCATTTCACATATGCTGTGGATGGTGTTCGAAACCCAAAATACATTGTTTCTCAAGGTGTGCTTGGCACCTCATTCATCGTATGGTGTAATTGTGTCTTTTCTAGGTAAGCATCGTTGAGGCACATTATATCATAATTACTTGAGAAATTATAATATACTTAACACAACTGAATCACAAAACTGGACGCAATTTACTAGCACAAGGGAATGGTGCCATCCATACAAAACATCATACAGTTGAAAATGGTTAATGTTATTAAATTAGATTGTAATTCAATTTATTACAGTTAATTACATTACAAAGGAGATTCAAAATACCCAAGTTAACAACCACCTTTGAGGATGCATTATAACCTACTTCTCCTAACACTGAGCTTAACAAGAGTAAGAGAATTGATGTCAACAACCAAAATGAAATATTATTCATTGGTAGAAAAGCTACAGTAGGTGCACCTGTCAGAATCAGAACAAACCAATTTGTTTGCTGCAATAACAAATTTCACCAACCACGTCCAGGGATCATACCAACTCCAACATATCACCAATAGTATAACTAGAAAAAGATCATTAAAAACATGTTTTGTAACTAAACATCATAAGTCAACCACTTACACCAAAAATTGGATTGCCTGTGCTAATTCCATACAAATAAGTATGAAAAGCAGGTTCCCATCAATCCAGTGGCAATGAAGATGAAATATAGTCTCCTCTATCCATGGATAGTGAAGAATAGCCCTCGATATGATTTGCATAAATTAAGATTAATTTGGTTTCTTTTCATATCAGAGAGGGTCCCCTTATGGATTAGGGCTTTCTTAAATGAAAAAGAGGGAACAATGAGAAGGAAGATAGGAGAGGGGACTCAGTTAGGTCGAAAAAATCCATCAATTGACAGAATTTCTTGAACCACTATGCTTCTATCTCCTATTCTAGTTCTAGAATGGTTACCACAAGAATCTGACTTGAAAACAATCTCCAGAGCTTTAAGTTGTCAGACAGGTCTAGTGAGGGGAAAAAAAAAAGATTTCACATTGAGCTCCAAATATACATTGACATCCAAACCAATAGAATTTTTTTGTGCAATTTATGCATTTATGTTTCAATGACCAGAAACTGTTTCTTGATTTCCATTTCAAGATTTTCTCTCGAACTTCACAAATATGAGTTCATGGTAACATAGTATATAAGGCGCATATTCAAGCAGTCCAAATATTCCACGTGTAAGGTGAAAGCCACCGAAAAACCTATTCAAATAATAGGTGACCAAAAGATCCAATCAATATGCATATCTTGTGGCAATTACTTTCGATAGTCTTTCTTTCTGGCCGACTCCTTTACCATTTTGTTGGAAATTACTTTTGATAGTCTTTCTTTTTGGCTAACTCCTTTACTATTTTCAAAAATGACTGTAAGACTAGGACAAAAACTAAAATTAATAAAAAAATTATTGCCAAGGAGTCAAAATATTTCTTTTGTTTCACCCTAGATCGTGGTCTTGAATAACATGGAAAGGAAAGCAAAGACATGCTCCGTGTTTACTTACGGCTTGCACCTGCAGATTGAGGATTCCTCGAAGAAGCATTATGACTATTCTAACTTCTCGAAGACCATGCTAAAAGGCACAATATGCCTCAACACATACAACGGTTTCGACCCTTTGATAAGTTTAGCGGAAGCAGTACAAAACTAAATATTCAATACCTATAAAGAATATTTATATTTAGATGCTAATAGCAATAATGTGCATAAAGAGTAGAGAACAATGAAGGCAATAGTAAAAAGAGATACTTTTTGGTGACGAAGGAAAAACTCGATACTCACGGTAATTGAAAAAAGCCCTTCGGGCTACAACGGCCAGAGAAGATATCCACTATAAAAATCAACTTACAGATCAGGTGGTACAGACGCGCTAACTTAGTCAATTTACTCCCGACTTGTGATCCCTACCAAAGAACTCCTTGGATTTGCCCGCAGCAACGGAACAGGACACCTTTCGGTCTTTACGTCGACCTTTTCTGACAAACCGTTGAAGCTCAGTTTCCACGCCTCCCACGTCAGTCATGAGGGATTGTAGGCAAGAACGAAGGTGTATTCGAATAGGATGAGAAGATGAGAGAGCTTTGGCAAACTATCACACGTAAATGGTGAAACTTTCTCTGGTGGGTACAAACTCTTTGCACAAAGTAATGAACTTAGCCTTTTGGCGTCTCAATTTTCTTTTTCAGAAGGCTGTTGAAATGAAAAAGAAATTGTCATATATATAGAGAAGCCCAAATGGTTTCAAAAACAAAAGATCCGTTAGGCCCAAAAGGCTCACGCCACTCGAGCGCGCGGCGAGCAGGATAGGGTTAGGTGATTTCGTGCCCTGGTGCTCGAGTGCGGATTGGG
The DNA here is from genome assembly GCA_025585075.1 of Nepenthes mirabilis. Classification (NCBI taxonomy): domain Eukaryota; kingdom Viridiplantae; phylum Streptophyta; class Magnoliopsida; order Caryophyllales; family Nepenthaceae; genus Nepenthes; species Nepenthes mirabilis. Next base: position 18,329 of record JAODPA010090509.1, on the reverse strand, counting down.
TGCACATCGAGCGCCCCGGTTCTGAAAAACGCGCCTAGTTGGTACCTCGGGCACTCATCGAACACACGATTCTGGAAAACGGACCTCGTTGGTGCCTCGGGTGCTCCTTGAGCGCACGCTTCTTGATCGAGCGCAGTGCGCCTTGTTGGCGCCTCGGGGTGCAGCTCCCGGGGAAGGACAGAATGGAAGATAGGGAGGCGGGAACACTGAGGATGTGATGCGTACAACCTTCAGGCAGGAAATTGATGAAACTCTATCAAGCAAGAATGATATCGCAGATACCAAATACTCCAACAGGAGACCAAATAAGCTACCCGACACAGTCACGGAATATATTAACACAAAATACGACAAACACATGCAAATGAAACATAAAAAATTTAAGGAAAACAAAAGAAGAAAAGGAAAATACTCCTCTGGCTACAAACCTGTTCCAAAACACTAGTAGTGCATTAACACTAGGATATGTTACTCTGACGACAGGTATATTAAATATCCATTTCCAATTTTTCTATCCCAAAACAAAATTTTGTTGCTCCAATGAAAGTAAAATTATCATCAGTAATACATTAAATTCATGTACTCCTCAAAGAGAAAGGGGAACACCCACTCACCCACACCCACACCCACCCACACGCACAAAGAGTAGGGTCATGCTCCAGTTTTAACCACAGAATAACAAGTGAAATAGGGGATGCCTAATGTACAGGCTCTAACATTATGATCTTAGGGTAGGTCAGATTTAGATAGCCTTATGAATTGTACAAGATTGTTTTTGTGGTTTGAATCAACTAGTTCCAAATCACAATTGAACAAATCCTTCAATTCATCATAGATTAATCCACACAAATTACATAATCACTATCTGCTAACAACAACTAAAATGTGGTGCCTCATCACACGCTACACCAAGCAAATAGCACCAATGAATGTTCAATTGTTATCTGCTCCATTGTGGCTTTTGAAAGTTCTCTAGATAGTCTCAGTTCTATTGTTTCTGATTCTAATCAAGTATAGAAACCAACCTAGTACACCGACATGAAACATGGACATGACATGATACCAATGCGCCAACACGTTATATTTCTAAAAATGAGGACGTAACACACAAGGAACTTGTTAACTAAAGTTCCTTGTTTATTCAGCGATACGAGTATACTGAATTACCGATTAAAAATGCATATTTCTTATTTAATCATCTAAAAAATTTCACTGGAAGCAATATTTTGGTTATCTGTTAATTTAAGTGTTGGTTCAATAGTGGCATAGTGAAGGGTCATCTAGTTTGTTCAGCTTCAACTCCCACGAAAGGGTGCAGTGATCATTTTAAAAAAAGAAAAATCAAAGGAAGCAAAACCATGAACAAGAAGACAAAGGAAAAGAAGATGAAATTAAATAATGTTCAGTGATAGAATTTGCGTGTTTGCCATGATGGCAAAGAAGAATAAAAAAAAACAAAACGCACACCAGCAACTTCCCCTGAAGATTGAGTTTTTTTATGAACACAAAGGGTGAAAGAAGGAGGTATTAGATGCCAGGGAGTATCAAATCAGTGGCAAATATGAGGTTCTAGTGTGCCTTGCTTCTATAAAACAACCAGCCGCCACATCAGATCCTTCTCTTGGCTTCACTTCGTCTTCATTGTGTAATCAACTCTTCAATTGGTCGCTTGATGCTTTGCTCTGCTTTGCCACCTCTCTCCTCTCTCTGTTTGAAACTAAAATAGAACATAAAGAAAAGATGAAGATGCCAACAACTGCATAAGGTTTTAGTTGTTTCTAAATTATAAAATGACTCAAGTTTTCTTTAGTTTAGATTCACCATGTTTGTTCTAAAATTGACAAAACAGCTGATGTCCAAAATATGTCGGAGCCTGCTGGACTCAAAAGAAAATACAATAAATACTGCAACATGTGTCAGAAACTAATAAATTAGCCAGTAAAAGTGTTGGTGCTTATTATGTTCAAATGATACGATCAAGCCCATGGTTTTATGGATGACCCTGTTCAATGGAGTGTTTAGAATTGCTAAGTCATGGGTGGTCATGTATAACTGTAATGCCATCCTTTCTCTGGGGAAAACAAGTTCAATGATTACCTCCAGATACTAAATAAGGTTTTAATTTATACTGAACTGCATAATGCTAGTCTATCACATCGTAGAAACAGGGTTGCACCTACACGTGAACAAATGGCATGGAAATGACTCTAGAACTTGGTCTAAATTTAAATAGTGACTTAGATAGCGGAGATTTCACATGCCAAGCATATTCAGCTCTGTTGAGTTTCTTACTGCTGAAGCATGACCATAGCCCTGCAAATCTTCTGATCTACCTCCTGTTGCTGTATGAAGAAAGCCTCTTAAATTGTTGAGATGTGGGTGCAACATGTTGTAGAGCAGGTGTGAATTTAATCCACTAAGGGCAAACTAATGTTTGTGGATGTTTCTAAGCTCACAAATTTCCCAAGTGACAACATTTGGGTATATTAACACCAAAGATGCCCAAGCTAGTGGGATCTTTCAAAAGCCCAACATTTGAAGCAGCCATTTCTTCTTGACCAGTCTCTTGATGATGAATAGAAAGGAAGATTGAAGACTAGAATGACCCATTTACAAGAAGAATTAGCTTATTATCAACAAAAAGCTCATACCAAATTGGGTCTAAATTGGAGACTCAAACATCAATCTCTTCCCAGGTATGCTATGAGCAAAAGGGGATTCAACAGCAGTGTGCTGCAAATGGTTGTTAGCCCAAGGTTTCATTAAGCATTCCGTTAATAACAAACATAAAACATTTCATCATAATAATAATAAACATATATAATGGACTAAACATATTCTAACTGGACAGAACAATTGTTTTGATCATCACATAATCTACTTGGACCTAATGTACATGGGCAAACAATGCAAGCTATTGACTTCATTGTTTTAAGTCAAAATCGATCATTTGATCTATAATTTTGACACTTGGTCAGAAATTTGATATACGATAAACAATGCATGGGTCCATAAAAGACAACCAATTGGCCCATGATGTGACTGAATTATATACATAATTTGGAGATTATTTTAGGATAAATCTTCTAAGTGAAGTGAATTTTAATTAATTTTTAGTGGTCGTTGGTTAGGAAAGAAGTAATCGAAAGAAGAAGGGCTAAATGGTTAATATACCTCATGCGAGCTTTTCTAGTGTCGTTGGAAAGTTTATCTTCAGCCCTACAATTTTGTCTCTACAAGCCTTTCAAGACTAATGATTTCCAGAAGAAATGAAGATGCACAATAAGTGAATATTGAAGATCCACGAAAACAGTAAAGTTCAATCTTGATTGATTAGAAAGGTTGTAAATCAATTATGTAGAATTTCTTCCAAAATTTCAGGAAACTTGAGGGGAACTGGGCCAGTGAAAAGCATTTTTTTGATGGGAGACTTTGGCTATTTAGCAGCTAAAGAGGAAAGCAGCTAAGAAGGGCAACAGCTAAAGAGGGCAGAACTGAAAATCTGCTACACGGCAGATTTCCAGAAGGGCAGAATTAGAAATTCTGCTACATAGCAGATTTCTTCTTTTAAAAATTCTGCACACAGCAGATTAAAGGGGGGGAGCACAGCAGATGGAAAAAAACAGTTTGGACAGCAGAAAGAAAAAAAAAAAAAAAAAGCAGAGAGGAAGAGAAGGAGAAGAAACCGGCAACAATAAATCAAAAGCAGGGGGAGCGTTCTTCCCAATTTTCTTCCTCTTTTCTTTAATCCTTCTTTGAAAAAATGAGCGCCACTATCTCCATATTTGTTCATTCAAGCATGAACTAAATTTTCATTACTAGGGTTGTAGATGTAACTTATGGTTGAACTATATTCTCTTAAAATTTATTCATGACACAATATTTTCTCTTTTGATTGCTTCTCTTTGTATGTAATACTTTTGAATACTTGATCACCAATTAAATAGTTTGACATTGTATGCTGAGACTAAGAAGAAATGCATACATAATTGAACTTGAAAGACATGGCATATATTATATTGTAGATAAGAATATATTGTATGGACTTGTACAATTTTTGAAAAGAATCATTAAGTTTCATGCATTGTTATGCATTTTATTCACATGGATATATAATTAGTGGATATTTGACCACTGTTTTGATGTAATTTGGGAGGAAATATCATTACTATCTTAATTTTTATTATGATTGAATGTTGTACATGAGAAATTAAAAGTGTTACATAAGAATACCTAGACAAATTCAAAAATACTCTAGCATCTCTCTTTATTAAATTTAATCCCATTTAGTGCGATCTCCTTAGTAATTAGGTATTTGTTTAGTTACTTAGGTATTTTTCTCATTTAATTCGATTGTTCAGATAATATTAGGATAAGATTCATTGGGTACTTAGAAAAAAATTCAATCATTTGATTAGATGATGCTTAATTTATCACCATATTACTTGTTACGATATCGTGCACTTACAATTTAACACAACAAGTTTTTGGCATTGTCACCAAGAATTGAATATATTTTGCTAATATCAATATCACTTTATCTTCATTATTAAAAAAGTATCACTTTATCTTGGTATTAATCTAAATTATTTATTACTTAGTTTAGGTTTATTTTTGTGAATTTCTTTTGCATTGAGTATAGAACAATTTGTTGAGCTTAATTTGTTATTTTTGATCCTCTTACATATAGTTAAACTATACGGCCATTAAAAACACAAATGGTAGCTTGTAGTTTTGGTAATGTCACTTTTGTGGACCTTTTGTGTAGGTTTGAAGTTACAAGAGACTATCTAAAAAATGTGGAATTATTACCTCTAGTTCCCAAAATTGAGAAAACATATCATTGACACACCAAAGCAAAGCAAAATGTGGCTGACATAATTCCAGAAGTGAGAAATCCTAGGACTCATCGAAACTATGCAGTCCCACATCAGTGGGATGCTAAGTGATGATCCAAATGCTTATATTTCCAATTTCTTGGAGATATGTGATACTTTTAAACGTAATGGAGTTTCAGATGAAGTCGTCAAATTGAGACTATTTCCATTTTTTTATTTCGAGAAAAGGCAAAGGGATGGCTCACTCCACTACCACCCCGTCACATCACTACTTGGGAGGAATTGGCCAAGACTATTTCCTTGTCTTGGCCGTCACACCATGTCCAAGACAAGAAGCAACATTACAACGTTCAATCAATTAGAAATGGAGCCTTCATACGAAGCATGGGAGTGGTGTAAGGATTTGCTAGGAAGGGTACCACACCATGTCTGCCTAAATAGCTACAAGTTCAAATCTTTTACAATGGTCTTTGCAAAAACATGAGAACTATGATTGATGTGGAGGCCAAGGGAGCACCTATAAGTAAGACCTATGAAGAGGCATATGAGCTTTTGGAAGAGATGTCCTCAAACAACTATCAATGGCCCTTGGAAAGAAATCAAGCAAAGAAGACAATCAGAGTGTATGAGCTTCAAACACTCTCAGCTCTTCAAGCCCAAGTTTCGGCACTCTCAAAGCAAATGGCATCCATGATGGAGAATGCCATTCACACTACCCATATGATTCATGAATGGTGTAGAGGGAACTATGCAGGAATAGATTTGTTCTGTCATTTAAGTTGAATGCTAATTACATGTCCAACTTTCAAAAACCCCAACACAACCCATACTCCAACACATATAATCTAGCATAAAGAAACCATCCAAACTTTCTTATGGAGTAAGCAACAAGCAGGAAAGTGATCTCAAGCATCTCCACCACAAGAGAAAATGACAAACTTGGAGGAACTCATGGCACATCTACTGATTCTCTCATGGCTGAGACAAAGAGTTTCATGTAGTCAAAAACAAATTTTCAAAACCCAAATACATTGGAACAAAAGCATAGCTATGTGAAATTCACGAAGGAGATACTGTCAAACAAGAGGAAGTTGGTGTATTATGAGATAGTCATGTAATCGAGAAGTGTAGTGCAATTTGGCAAAACAAACTACTCCAAAGTTAAACAATCCACAGAGTTTCTCTATATAATGCATGATTGGTGATTGATTCTTTTCAAAGGCTTTATGTGATTTGGGGCAAGCATTAATTTGATGCCCTTGTCTACTTTTAGGAAATTAGGAGTAGGGGAAGCAAGGCCAACCACCATCTCCCTACAATTGGCAGATCGATGCATCAAGCATCCTTGGGGTATCATTGAAGATGGTTTTGTCAAGATAGACAAGTTTATCTTCCCGGCTGATTTTTGTTGTTCTTCACATGAAGGAGAATCAAGTCACGCCACTTATTCTTGGCAGACAACTCTTAGCCACCGGACATACTTTAATAGATATTCAGAAGGGAGAACTCACACTATGAGTTCATGATTAGACAATGTCCTTCAATGTATTTGAAGCAATAAAATATCTATCAACTTCAACCAACTATTGTTTTTCCATATATATGGTGGATCATGCCATGACAGAAAATTTCATGATGTAGCACCCAAAGGACCCCCTTGAAGCATGCCTACAACAGCCCGAGGTGATCATGTCTAGTGGCAAAGGAGACAAACAAGAGGAAATCAGCTATCTTGATGCTTCACCATCATAACCACACAACCGACCAGCTTGTGAGATTCTTCAAGCCAGCAGTTCGGATCTTCCCACTCCAAAACCAATGAAGCTTGAATTGAAACAAGTACCACCTCACCGTCGATATGCAAATTTAGGTGAGTCATCTTAACTCCCAATCATTATTTCCAATCATTTGAATGAAGTTGAAGAGGAGAAACTCATTCCTGTGTTAAGAGAGTATCAAGATGCTCTTAGATGGACTATTACCAACATCAAGGGAATCAATCCCACTATTCGCATACATAAGATATTGATGGAAGAAGCTTACAAGCCATCCATAGAGCACCAAAGGTTGACACCTAACATGAAGGAAATGGTGAGAAAAGTTCTAAAGCTGTTGGATGCCAGAATCATTCATCCCATCTTGGATAGTGCATGGGTAAGCAAGTACAAGTGGTCCAGAAGAAAGGAGGCATGACTATAATTCCTCATGACAACGATGATCTAGTTCCTACAAGAGCAATGAAAAGATGGAAAGCATGCATTGATTACTAGAAATCGAACAAGAGAACACACAAGGATCACTTCCCTTTGATGCCAGACATGGTCATTATTGTTTTCTTGATGTATATTTGGATTACAATCAAATTGTCATAGCTCCAAAAGGTCAAGAAAAGACCACTTTCACATAAGGTACTTTTGCATTCTGGATATTGCCCTTTGGCCTATATAATGCACTAGTCACTTTCCAAAGGTGTATGATGACAATATTTTCGGATATGGTGAAGCCGTTCTTAGAGGTATTCATGGATGATTTTTCTATATTTGTCTCTTCGTTTGATGGGTCATCACTTCATGGTTCAAGAAGGGATTGTGCTTGGGCATAGGATTTCAACTAGAGGAATTGAAGTAGACAAGGCCAAGGTAGAGGTCATTGAAAAATTACCTCCACCAAATTCATTACTGCTAGTTAAAGACACTTTTTTTGATTATACAACTGAATGTTGGAGGCTTTCAACACTTTGAAGAAGAAGCTAGTCTCTACACCCATCATTGTTGCTCCAGACTGGACCATACCATTTGAATTATGCTGTGGGGACTGTTTTGAGGCAAAGAAGAGACAAGTTACTCATATGCATGAGCAACCATGCAAGTCAAACAGTTAATGATGCACAATCGAATTATGCCACAACGGAGAAAGAGCTTCTTGCGGTGGTGTTTGCTTTCAATCTTACCTGATTGGAGCTAAAGTGATTGCCTACATGAATCATTCAGCCTTGATATATTTGCCTGAGAAGAAAGATGCCAAACTGAGACTCTTCAGATGGGTTCTCCTTCTATAAGAATTTGATTTGGAGATTTGAGATAAGAAGGGAACCGAAAGCGCCATGGTCAACCACCTCTTAAGATTAGAAAACAATGAAATGTTAAATGGAAAGGAGTCCATAATAGAAGTGCTTCCTGATGAGCACCAATTTGCACTTGCTGCAACAAAATAACAATGCTATGCTGATCTTGTGAACTTCTTAGCAAATAACGTCATTCATCTTGACTTTTCTCTGCGGCAAAAGAAAAACTTACTATTCAATGTCAAGCTATATTTTTGGGAGGAACCATTCCTATACAAGTAGTATACAGATCAAATGATAAAAAGATGTGTATCGGAAAAAAGAAATGGAGGATATTTTTTGGCATTGCCTCTCATCCGATTAAGGAGGTCACTTCGGTGCTACAAAAAATGCAGCAAATGTATTCAATCTGGTTTTTTATTGGCCAACCTTATTTAAGAATGCATGTACTTTTGTTTCCACATGTGATCAACGTCAAAGAAGTGGCAACATCTCCCAAAGAAATGAAATGTCACTTCAAGCCATATTGAAGGTTGAGTTGTTCAATGTTTGGGGCATTGATTTTATGGGGCCATTCCCACCATCTTATGGAAACCAATACGTCTTGATGGCAATAAATTATGTCTCCAAATGGGTGGAATCCATGGCTTTGCCTACTATGCCTGCTAATGATGCCAAAGTTGTGGTAAAGTTCATCAAAAAGCACTTCTTTACAAGGTTTGGCATACCGCAAGAAATCATAAGTGGAGGTAAACACTTTCTCAATGATCATCAAACATGCATGAGTTGCTATGCGTACCATCCTCAGACAAGAAGCTAAGCAAATATTTCTAACCGAGCATTGAAGCAGATTTTAGAGAAGAGGGTGAGTGTTTCTAGAAAAGATTGTTCCTTGAAATTGGATGTGCACTGTGGGCCTACCGCACTGCATTCAAAACTCGACTTCATATGTCCCCTTATCGATTTATATTTGGCATGACATGTCACTTATTAATGGAATTGGAGCATAAAATTTATTGGGTGATAAAGTAGTTTAACTTCAATATGACTACCGTGTGCAAGAAGAGGTTGATCAAACTAAATGAATTACAGGAATTAAGGAGCCAAGCAGACAAGAAGGCATGAATCTACAAGTAGAAGACAAAGAAATGGCATAACAAACACGACCTCCACCAAGAATTCAAGCCAAGAAATCATATCCTTATCTATAACTCAAGACTTAGACTATTCCCTGGAAAGTTAAGATCAAGATCATCGGCTCCTTTTGTGGTGGTTCACGTCTTTCCTCATGGTGCAACGGAAACCAGAAATGGTGATCCCAAAAGCTTTAAGGTCAATGGACAACAACTCAAACATTACATATACATTGACCTCAACCGTCAAGAGGTGTACATACAATTAGAAGATAGCGCACTTGATTGAGTCTAGCTACAGACTATAAATAAAGAGTTTCAGGCAGGCAACCCAATTTTCTTAGTTTTAGTTGTTCTATTTTTCATTTTACCTTGTTATTAGCTTCCAGTTTCTACAAATAGTGTTTTTTTTTCTTTCTGCTTTACCTAGGACTAGAATCAAGTTTGGGGGTGGAAGAATGCATAAGGAATATGATGCTGCAGCATTTTCAATTTGCACACATTCAGAAGAGTCTTCTATACCTATATACTTTTATATATTTCCACAGTAAGGACAATGTTGCACTCCAATTTGGAGGTATAAAAATTAAATTTGTTTTGCATCATCTCAAAAAAAATTCACAAAAAAAAATCCAAAAATAAAATAAAAATAAAATAAAATAAAGTTTTTAATTTAGCTAGGATTTTCGCATCTAGTTTTTATTTGTGTGGTTGATTGGTTTTGATGATCAAATATTAATAATGAGAGTTTGGGTGAAATTGAATGTGGCTCACTAGAACATAAAGAATATTGTTTGCGACCTAATTTGATTCTTGTGCTTGTTAAATTGATCATTGATCATATGATTCTTCCTATACCTTGAGCACATAGCCATGATCAACTAATTGCTCTAATTACTTAGAAAAAAATTTATATGACCTATTCCTTTTATAAAATCTCACCATCAACTCCAGAACTTGCTTGATTATCTCTCGAGCTGAAATCCTACACAATGCAATGCTAGAGAAATGAATTAAACCATCTTTGGAATGGTTGAGCCTTCCTAGCCCACCTTATATAAAATTACATTAGTTTATCCCTTTCAGCCAAATACACACATGCATGCATTAGCCTTCTCTTCCTTGTTAAACATCAACATCCTATCAATTTTAAGCCTAAAACACTTGTATTACTCTTTAAGAGAATTTTAATGATCATGATATTGAACTCTATGGCTTTGGAAAGACCATTGAAGTGTAAGAAGTGGTGAATCAAACAAGTATGATACGTGGAGTATCTATTGTTTCTCAAAAAATGAAAAAAAAAATGAAAAAATGAAAAAAAAAAAAACAAAAGAAAAATATAGGTTTGGCATGCTAGGACAATCCCAACTAGAGACATTTGTACTTTTGTGTCCAATTAAACAGGGTGCAAAGATATTTTCAAGTACATTGGTTAAATTAGTGCATGGAGTCGCTTTTCTTCTCTTGCAGATGATAAAAGGAAATTTTTCATGGCATTAGAACTCTTTCCTTGATCATATAAATCTTAAACTTCTCTTACTTTTGTGATTCCTATCCTTGCTTTGATTAACCGATTCCCTGAGCCTAATGTTACAAGTTCAAAAAGACATTTTGATCTCTAACACCGCATTGGTATACATTGGTGGAGAGCTGTTATGAAACGCAAGCATGTGGAGTTCACATTTCAAAATTCCCTTCAATCCTAGTTTGTATAAATTGATCCGAGGATCAATAATCGAAGCTATCAATGGCTATTCACATACACAGGATGAATCTAATGTAAAATGAAGCAACCTATAGAGTTAAGCGTACACTACAATAACTAAATTTTCTTTTGAGATATATACTGTATACAATCTATGAAAGGAAATTTGAAGAATCTAATCTAAATTTCCACGTGCAATTATGTATTATGTTTTTTAATTCTAAGTCTTTTTTTCTTATCTTGCTCGGGACTAGAAAAACTAAAGTTCGGGAATTATATACACAATTCAGAGGTTATTTCAAGATAAATATTCATATTTAAGTGAATTTTCATTAATTTTTGGTAGTTAATTAGGAAAGCAATAGTAGGAAAAAGAAGGGCAAAATGGTCATTTCACCTCATCCGAGCTTTATTGGTGTTGTTCAAAAGTTTATCTTGAGCCCTACAATTTTGTCTTTACAAGCCTACTGAGATTCTAATGATTTCCAGTAGAAACAAAGATGCATGATAGGTGAATATTATAGATCCACAAAAATAGGAAAGTTTCAATTTGAACTTCATGAATTTCATGACCCTAACCAGTATTTCCATATTTGGTTGTTAATTGTTTGGTTTTGAAGGATTTGCAAAAATTGTCCTTGAAGGATTTCCATATTAGAGATCCTACAAACAAGGTTTGTAGGATTAGCATATGTACAAGAATTCTAAATGCTACTAACTTTTTTGCAATTGTAAATAGCCTCAGGGCTTTTTATTAATATGTATTTAAGGATAGGCAATTAACATTTACAGGCTAAAAGAGTTTTTTAAGAAAAAAATACATATACTGCTATGAACTTGAAATTTGGACAGGCCATTCATCTTTAATTCAATATAATTTCACAATACATAAAAAAATCTGAAAAATATTTTTATGATAACTAGACAATACAAGGTTTTCGTGCATAAATTATATGTCTAATTTCAAATTTAAAATGTATAAACAAAAATTCTTCAGATTTGGATATCTGCAAAGATACGTAACAAAAAGTCAAACTGGCCATGCTGTGATGTTTTGCACATCACTCAAGGTAGAAATTAATTTGGACATGATTACACCAAGATATATAGGAAGATGCAATAAGCTTGTCAGAAAGATCTGACTCATTGATTTCAGACTTTGAAAATAGTCATGATTTTCAGAAATCGACAAACAGATCCTGTGTGAAGGGGAGTTAAAGACTAATACACATCTCGTAGTAGGTTTTTATTTCTCTGACAGTAACTTATTTGAGCCAAATTTTTAGGAAGTAAAACTAGACTTGATAATAAAGCTTCCAGAATTTACCCATGTTTGAAGCTCTACAACCACTACATTCATATTTTTCAAAGTTGTAAGAGGCTAAGGAGGCTCCTTGTGTCCAAAAGCTACCTTGCTCTCTACCTTTATGTAACCTCCCTTTTCTCACTTGAAGATTGACTTTGCTAAAACAAGAGCAAGTGTTGAGCATATGGATGCAAATATCTACCAATATGATATGCATCGACCAGTTTGTATCATTATCGAGGCCCCGGATACCAATATTTTATAATACTGCAACAATATCGTGATATATTTCTACAACAACCAATATATGGTATTGGCTAGTATGTATCACTATCAAGGCATCCGATACTAATGTTTTTCAATACCGCAATAACATCACAATATGTTTCTATATTAGCCAACATATATTAACTGATATGACCTTATTAGCTTACAATTTTTTTAAAAAAATTATGGCTGATATATTCAATACCAATATATATTGTCTGATATATCTAATACCGATATGACTATAACTGATACCAATATTTTCATCAATTTGAACCCATTTTAGTCCTCTCCCCTTGAGTACAAAAGTTTCATGTCCGTTGTGAGATAATTGTCTAAGTAGTAGCACTTCACTAATATTTTCTTTGATATAAAAACTATTGCATTCACATTTCTTTGGGGTATTAAGTTATAATCAAGAAGGTATGATCTTCACCCATCGTGGAAGTCTGGGTATAATGGTTTCAAATTCTCAAGTACTACTTGTGGACAAGAAAGTCTGGGGATAGGATATAAGAATTCCCAGACCTGTACAAATACAGTGTCAATTTCTCGTTTCCAGCTCACTTTATTGTTCCTTTGCATACTCAGTTATTCTTGATCTAGTTGTTTAAATATTGTAGATGAAAACTTGTTAACTCTAAATTATTGCTTAAAAGCAATAAAGACAACTTTTAGCAACAAGCCCTTCTAGCATAATTAAGCCAACCTATAAGGCGATTAATTAAACCATGGATGCAGGAATTAGGAGAAAATTTTGGAGAAATTTCATGGTAAAATGGATGAAGGTTTCATGGGTTATTCACTAAATAATAAGGCTTGCCATGTGTAAGAACGACAATAATTGTAAAAGTCAACTCCTCAGGTTCTTCTTCGATTGATGCTTTTCAAAGAATGTGTGGACTGGTGTTTCTTCGTGGCTTGATGAACAAAGACTTCGAGGATTGGTCAGCACAATGTGCAGTTTTTTCAATGCAGAAATCTACCACCTCTGGATGGAAAGGAATAGTAGAACTCTATAAAGCGCAAGTCAATAAAAGATAATGATAGTGAAAGCTGCTGATACTGATCCACTATTCATCACTTATTGTTCATGTACAACCAGCTGATAACCAATGGCTTGATATTCTTCACTAGGGTGTTGTCACATATTCTTTGCTTTTTTTTCTGTTCGCTATGAGATGGGGACTTTGTCTCCTAGTAAGGCCTATGGTTGGGTGTAATTGGATATTGTTATCCATTGAATATATATGGTTGTGTACAGACTTGGTACATCAATAATAAAGCTCTGATTCACTTGCCAAAAGAGCTCCAACGGAGAAAACAGACCATGGAAGACAAGCGTAAAAGTAATGAAAAACTAAATCTCCAGCTCATTAAACTTCTGGGATTTATCAGATTCTGGATTTGTCACATTCCAGTCAGTGTAGACAAATCAGACGCCGAGAAACATAGCAACTACAACAATTCAAGTTCAGAACCATCCAAAACGACAGAAAAAGGTAGAACATCCTACAGAAACAGTGAAAAACACATTGTTACCTTTGCTGCACGGGAGGAATTCCTTCCTTCTCCTCAACCCTTTCCTTGATCCGATCAATGGTATCAGTAGGTTCAATGTCAATTTCAATCTCTTTACCAGTGAGAGTTTTCACCTTGATCATTGTCCCTCCCCTCAACCTCAAAACAAGGTGAAGTGTAGATTCTTTCTGGATGTTATAATCGGCAAGAGTACGACCATCTTCCAACTGTTTTCCAGCAAATATTAATCTCTGCTGATCAGGTGGAATGCCTTCCTTTTCCTGTCATACACTAAAAAAGTTGCATTAGTAATCACTTCACGTAGAATTCAATAATTGCATGGTAATAACTTATCAGACAACAAACACTAAAATTATGAGGAAAACAGGAGCTAAATAAAATATGATTTAATATTTGCATCTATCTGGCACTCATCAACCACCTCTAAACACTAAAATCATGTCCAGAAACAAACCCAACATAATGGAACATGATGACGATGAGTCATGCCCATGGAACAAAAATTTGGCCGATATGCAAAACATTGGCAGATATTATCGGTATCAGACCCTTGATATCTTAAAAGATCACAATATATTGCCATACCGGTGTATATTTTCATATAAATAAGTATAACTAACAGAAAACAGACAATATATTCTAAAAACAGAGGAAAAGAGGGAGAAAAACAGCCCATAACATCTATAAAAACAACAACAATGCCCTAAACCATACTAAGTGGGTTAGCTATATAAATTCACTTCTGATATCTACTCGGCTTGATTTAATATAATAACCACAAGATCAGAAGTAATTTCATATAATTTTCAACAATTCACTCCAAGTTTTCTAAATCTGCCCATTTATTTATTAAAGCATTCCCAACTCACCCTTGCTCAATGATACGGTTCATTTGGCCAATGTTTTAGTGAAAGAATCACCTTAATCATCCTCTTCCATCTTTTTTTCTATGAGTGCAACATCCAAACAGCTACGGACAAAGTCATCCCTTATCTGAGTTTTAGAATGAATCTACTCATCCATCTTAATGCCTTGTCTTCATAATACCTACCTTTTGTACATGTTTAAGTGCCTAACATCATGATCCATCAAACACAGCAAATCAACCACATAAAATATTCCTTTCAATTTTTATGGTATCTTCTGATCACAAAACTAATCCTAAAGCACTTCTCATTTAACGAATTTGCATAAATCATCCATGCAACATCATCGTCGATCTCTCCATTTTCTTGACTATAAAATCAAAATAATGAAACCTATTGTCCTTAAGAATATCATAGTCGTCAATCTTAACTTGTTCATTATTTTAACTAGAATTATGTGATGTAAGATTGATGTTCTTACAACCAGTAGAATGATGGAACTCAGAGACATGTTCAAGGAAAAGAGGGCAAATAAGAGAATATGGAGAGAGTGGAAAGGCAGAGAAGTAGGAAGATGAAATTGTCCAGAGTAAATCGATTCAATATACATCTTATTGCAATTATTGCTACCTTTATAGGTTTATTAATCAGTTACAGATTCTAGCAGCTCGTATACAACAAATCGTTTTCAGTCCCACAAATGCATAAGAGTTTACAATAGCCTAACTACTTGCTTTAACAGTTTAACAATCAACAACAGAGTCCCTTGGATCTGTTGCACTGCTATATTGCTAACTGGGCTGTAGATTCTGCTTTCCCCTGCTTCCTCATTGTCATGACAGTGAACCATCCGACGTTTTTTATTTGAATTATATGAGAAATTACTAAAAATGAACTTAATGTACTGTGGTTTGCTTCTACATAATGTAAAGTCCTTTGGATTCTGACGGGTATACCAATAATGGGCTGGCCCAAGAAAAGGTCAACGGAAGCCCAGAAAGGCCAGTCAACATTTTTGACGGCCCAATAAGAAGATGGGCTCAGGAACTAAAAGGCCCAAAGACGGTCAACTTACTCACAAATGGTCAACTCGGCGTTGACCAGTTTGTTGGGCCTCTAGAGGCCTTGCGACAGTGATGGGCCTATTCCATTCTGGCCCACAGCCCATCAGTGGATCGCCCGCCGCTCTCCACGAAGGCGGCCAACACACTGACGGTCAACTCAGGCGTTGACCGTCCGCTTCCTACATGCTGGGCCCAAACAAGGCCCTTCTACAGTAATGGGCCTGACTCACTCAGGCCCATAGCCCATATGGAGGCCAGCGACGGGCGCCTTTCATAAGGGCGGCCAACAAGCACGCAGGCGGTCAACCCAGGCGTTGACCGTCCGCGCTTTGCACATTGGGCCCCAAGAAGCCTTCCAACAGTAACGGGCCTGACCCGTTTAGGCCCATCAGTCATAAAAAGGCCAGCCACGATCCTCCAAGGATATTCCACGATCTCAATATCAACGAGATTGGCGCCCTTCAAATAAGGAAGGCGCCAGATTTTCCCAACTCCTTGCCAGCCAAGAAACCTCAACGGTAACATGCTGGGAAGGAAAGAAGTAAACTTGGAAAGTGGTTGACCGCCTCAGAAGGAAACAATCCTCCACAATTGAGCAACCGGCATCAGCCTCCAGAAGGAAGGCCGACAGCAGATCATGATGACGATCCCTCCTTCCAAAGGAGGGGGATCGCCATCTTTGCCATAAAAGAGGCCCTGGATCCACCATCCAGGGCACGCTTTCAAACACGCTTTCAAAGAGGCTTTCAATTACGCTCTCAGACATTGAAACTCCCAGAATTGCGAAAGCTCTCTGCAACTAAAAACACGTTCGTCTTCAACCCTAAGTGCTCTGAGAAACAAGCTCTGGTTCCCAGCAGCCAAACTCTCAAACACGATCGAACTCCAAGGCAACGAACGGGTCATTACACACGTTCTCTGCCTTCCCACCATCCAGATACGAGAAAGGACCTGCGCCTTTCTGACATCTGGAGCAAGACACTCCTTTCCCATCTCCCATTGCTTTCTCTCTCTTTCAGTTCCTTCCATTGAAGGCTGTTTGCTGACTTGAGCGTCGGAGTATTTTCGGTGGGATTACCCCCCGCCGTTAACGCTGACCTCTTGTTCGTTTTAGTGGTGTGCAGGATTCGTACTCGGTGAACGGAGCCGGTTCAAACCATCCAGAAGAATCCGAATCTGTTCGAAGTCGGATCCAGGTACGCATCATTGGCGCCGTCTGTGGGAAGCGCTTACGAAAAGCCTACCACAAAGAATCTGCACAAACTCTCTCTGTCACCTTCTGCTTCAACAATGGTGAACACGAGAGCACAGGCTAGCGACCCCGCTAGAGATGCTGCTAACCCCGACCAGGGCCATGCTGCTGATGTCCTGGTCAACGGGGCCACAGGTGGAGTTCCCCCACCTTACTTTCAACAATTGGTGGAGCAGATGCAGGCTAACAATCGCCTGCTCCAACTGCTTTGTGAGCAGAAAGAACAGCAACAACAAGCGGCTCCACCAGCAGTTATTCCCGCTCCTGCCACCAAGAAGGGTGGCCAGAGGAAGAAGAAGCCGGCCAAGAGGCCCGAAAAAACTGGGAACAATCTGGCTCCAGCATCCTCCCGCGTTCCTGGCCAGAACAGGCCAATGGAACGCTCCGGGAGTACATCCCCGACAGAGAGCCCAGAACGGAGAAATCCTCGATACTCTCGGGCAGAAGACCGTCACACAGTCCAGGAGCGAGCCTCCAGGACTGCCAGATCCACAGGAGGCAGCAGCCGGCCGGCTGCTGAACCCGCCGGAAACAAGACGGAGTTGAGGAATTTCCTCAACTCCAAGAGATCAGCAAACGCCACTCGCGCCGATCCGCGAGTGGACCAAATCTGGAACCATGTGTTCCAGAATGACGAGCGCGCCATTGACTTGGACAGATCGCCTTTCACTGCAGAAATCTTGAGTCGTCCACTACCGTCCAAGTTCAAGATGCCGTCCCTTGACTTATACGATGGGGGCAGTGATCCGGTGGACCACCTGGATCACTTCCGCACCCATCTAAGTCTACAAGGGCTAGAAGACTCGGCGATGTGCCGCTGCTTCCCACTCACGCTGAAGGGAGACGCCAGAATCTGGTTTCACCATCTCCCTTCAGGTTCTGTCTGCAGCTTCCGTGAACTCACGGACCTCTTCCTGGCTCAGTACGCATCGAGCCGACGGGAAGAGAAACAGCCGTGGCACCTCTCCCACATAAAGCAGAAACCGGGAGAGAACCCACGACGCTTCCTGGATCGCTTCGTGGCTGAGGCCAGAAGGATTCCCAGGATTACTGAGGAGATGAAGTTGGGCAGCTTCATCTCAGCGCTGACTTATGGAGATTTCTTCAAGCATTTGGCCCACAAAAATCCCCAGACATTCCGCGAGGCGGAATCCATTACCAGGGCCTACGCTGCTGCAGAAGAGGCCAACGAGGCAAAACGTCCAGAACGGACGGATCAGCCTCGGCCGATCCCTGGTGATGGGAAAAGAAAGTTTGCTGGCAGAGAACACCCCCGCCAGAAACAGCGC